>JALMGF010000033.1:0-50000 GCA_023333645.1 Sceloporus occidentalis
CTTTTTTTCCTATAGGGTCGTCTTATAATCAGGCTTTTTCTTTTTTTCCTAAATTAATATTCAGATTTTGGGGGGTCGTCTTATAATCGAGCAAATACGGTAATACTTCAAGGTGAACTGGAAAGTGTAGAATAAGGTGAAACACAATCTGACCCTAATGCACTGACCCTTGAATAGGACTTATTTTCTGCTGTCAGGCCAGACATCTTACAAGTGGGGAACAAAAATCATTTAGGCACTGAATTACCATGCAGAGCTGATATCTTGTTTTGTAGCACAAAAAAAAACACATTAATATCCAGCCTTTATTGCTATTATTGCCTGTATAGGGGACTAGAGTTTCCATGTAATAGCCTGCATTGCCTAACCAGCAGCTCCTGGACCTCAGTCTTTTCCTCCATTTCCAACAGTATTTCAGAGTATAAAAAAAAATATTGTGTGCTGCTTTCTTGTAAGAATGTCAAAGCAACACAGTGGGTGAACTATCTGGGAAAGCAAGACAGTGCCTGAAAATAGGTACTGTCCACAAAACACCAGGACTGTTGACAGATATGGGCCACAAGAGGCAGACACAGCTTGTGGACGTGGTAGCAACAACACAGGCATACTTGCAACAGCATACATTTGGCATAATCCCATTCTGTTTAAACACTTTTTAAATTAATTTGGTATGAGTGTCAAATATTTTCTTTTACGTTTTCCAATAACTCTTTATTTGAAAATTTTTGTATTATAGGCACAAGGGCTTCAGTTCATTTAGCTTGAATGAAACCAGATATACACAGGAAGAGTCAGTGACATTAATACATGTCTTGAGTACAAGCAAATTGATAACAGGCTAATTAATAGTGGCCAGCTAGCCCAAAATGAGATGTGGAGCTTTGCATTGAAAGTCAAAGTTCTGGTGGCTAATTTCTGAAATACGTGTTTCTGGACAAACGTGGACAAAATCAATTTTGTGGTAACTCTCGCAAGAAGAACATTTTATTTTTTGTCCTGTTCCACTTAAAAGGTTTAATTGTATAAATAATCATGTAAGAAGGTTGTTATGAAAGCAGCATTTATCATTCTATTGCAGTCCTCTCTATAGGAATGCTGAAAGGGTTGTTGTCTTAAATACAATATTTACTTTTTTATTATTTTTTATTGCAGGTAGAACAATACTAAATCATCTTGAATTCTCCAGATAAACCTGGAATATGTGAAATCCCAACATAATTCTGTTTCTAAATCGGATACTCCAAACCAAAAGATGAAGACAAATTGCTTTTTCTTAAAGGAGAGTGTCAGCGAAGCCGGGGAAAAAATTGTGTGAGGGTTGGTGTAGGTGTGTAGGAACAGGGGGTGCTATATCTTGCCAGCCACCTCAGAAGGTCTGCAGTGGTAGGTAAGCAGGACCCACTAGATACAGGCGGAAGCACAAAGGTGCAAAAAATAGAGATTGAGCAATATATATATATAGTCAGAAACCGTCCAAAAGGTCAAGGCAGGCAGCGATCCATCAAAAGTAGTCTATGGACCAGAGGTCAATGGCAAAGGCACACAGAGTAATCCAAGAGGCAAGCAGGTGGTCAAATACAGGGTAACCCAAAGAAGACACTGACCATGCCGGTTAAGGGTCAGTGGGACCTGAAAAATAGGCATAACTGCTCTTTAGTTGTAAACAAAATGCAAATACACACAAGACATGGAGAAAGCTAGTGGGGTTTTTTTTTTTTTTTCAAAAACAGATTAACTGTATAATTTCAAGCATACGTGAAAAGTACTTATGTCACACATATGCTATAATGTGCTTGCAATAAGTCTAAATTGGGTTCATAGCTCATGATTTTAATGTAACGCATCCTGTGGCACTGTTTGTCAAAAATGTGGTTAGCAGAGAATATTATAAGATGAAAGCGGACACTTGTTTATTTTAAATGACTTGCTATATTTGCATGAAGCCAACATTCCAGGATAATGAATAGATTCTAGTGATTCATGGATAATGTAGGTGAGAGGTCAACATTCTACCAACAATGACTTACTCTTTATTTGTTCATTTACCCTTCGAAAGGAGTATATTATCCACACTTTTGATACTCAGAGAAGTATTAATATACATAGACAGATCTTTAAGAAATGCATTGATTCTGTACATTGTAGGACAGTCTGTATGTTACCCTATCATACACCAAATACACTTATTTATCCTTTTGTATATTTCTACGTTCTTCTCTTATTGAACTGACTTGTGGACTGCCTTACAGCAGATTTCCAGGTATCATTCAGTAAGGAAATTTAAACATACATGTGATATGCATATGGCTATCCTGAATCTAAGATGAGACCAAAGACCTCTTAGGGTTTGAGTCTTTACAGCAGGAAAAAAACAGACTAAAAGGGCCGGCGTTTCACATCTGCTATCAAATTCTATGTATCTACCATATTTTAAATCTAGCAAATAGCCCTATCAGTGCTGGTTTTAATGTCACCTGACAGTTAAACATTCTGTGACAAATTATGCACAAATTTACATTATTGAATGATTCTGTTTGCATTATCACCATAATTGTGTATTCCCATGATGTGAAACATGGAAAATCACCACCATCAGTCAAAATAAAAACTACTGATACTGCAGTGGTGTATCAGCAATCACTTTAACCCCTTCAATCCCAAGGGTTTTTGGTACCTCAAGTCCCAGAGCAATTTTGCCATTTTTGCGCTATGTCGGTTCAGCGATTATTCTCTTTTCCTGTGAATAGTGTACCCATGTTTTTTTCAAGGAGAGATAGGGCTTTCTTTTGATACCATAGTTGGATGATTAGCTGAAAATTCAAAATGAGAAATCTTGCATAGAGATCGCAGCGTCTGTGCCTCATCGGAGGACAGGATATCCCCCGCAGTGACGCTACCCGGAAGGGAATGCCCGATCGCGTGATCGGGCATTTTAAAATGCCTGATCGGCATTTAAAAATGTAACGGCTTTCCGGCTTTCATGCCGGAAGCTGTTACAGGAGATCGGACAGCAGAAAGCCAGCGATGCTGGCTTCTGCTGTCAGGGGGGAGTCCAGGCTGTCATGCAGTACCTGCTGCTGCAAGAATGGCTGGACATACCGGTACGTCCATAGGGTATTCTTGGGATGCGTTTTTTTGGACGTACCGTCCATATGGGACTGAAGGGGTTAAGGCAGAAATACTGTAATTAATAGGGAACAGTTGTGCATCTATAGTAAGAACAAGATAGATAGACTCATGCAGGCATTCACAAATAGCCCAGACTAACATGTAAAGATTTACAGGCCACACTTGCTTCATTTATGGTCGGTGTTCCCAATTCCACACTAAGACACTGTGCAAAATTTGCATCCATGGTAGAGTTGCAAGGCAAAAACAACTGATGTCCACAAAGCCTCGTCTCACATTTTCCAAAAGTACTTTTGGGATAATATTCTGTGGACCGATGAGTCAAAAGTGGAATTTTGTGGAAGACAGAAACCCAGCACCACAGCATTCTGCAATAAGAAAATCATACCAACAGTCAAAACATGGGGGTGGTAGTGTGATTGGCCGGGAGGGATACTTAGCTGCCTCAGGACCTAGGCGACTTGCCATAATTGATAGAAACATGAATTCTGCTCTGTATCAGAAGATCCTGAAGGACAATGTTTGGCCATCAGTTCATGATCTAAAGCTCAAGCGGAGTTGGGTTATGTGGCAGGTCAATGATCAGATGCACACAAACAAGTACACCTCTGAATGGCTAAAAAGAAACAAAATTAAGGTTTTGGAGTGGCCTAGTCAAAGTCCTGACTTGAATCCAATTGAGATGCTGTAGCATGACCTTAAAAAGGCAGTTTATGCTTGAAAGCCCACTAATGTGGCTGAACAAATTTGCCAAGAAGAGTGGGCCAAAATTCCTCAACAACAATGTAAAATACGTATTGCCAGTTATATCAAACATTTGATTGCAGTTGTTGGGGGCAATTTCTTTTTCAAATGTGTGCAATAGGTTTTGATTAACACTTAACTTCAATAAATGAAATAATTTAAAAGCTGTATTTTGTGTTTACTCACGTTGTCTTTGACTGCTATTAAAATAAGTTGGATGATCTGAAATAATTAAATGTGACAAAACATAAGAAATCGGGCATAGGGCAATTTTTTTCACAGCACTATAACCGTATGAATAAGTAAAAGAAACATGTAAGCAAAACCAAATAATTACATTAAAAACCCTTCCTTAGTAAATGTAGCTACTATCTGCAGTTGTACAAATTACAGGCAAAGCCCATATAGGTTACAGCAGACAACAGGGGGGTTAAATATCATAATTATACTAAAGGAGCATAACTAAGGTATAAAATACAACTTTTCATAGGTATGACACCTTACTTTTGCACCCATGACCCTTAACATGACTCTAGCTGAGTGATTCTGTCCTTTTGGTAATTTAAAAAATATTTATGCATATAATGTTATAGTTTTGTTATCTATTTTTAATCAATTTATAGTTTAGGGATACTGACAGATTGAGGGGGCAGTTGTAATGTATATTTTTTTTGGTCTTCAAAGCATTGTCATTCCAGGGGCTGATACTTTGTTTTTGCATTAAAACAATGTCATTTTCCCTCCTTGAGTTATTATTATTATTTTTTGTTTTATATAGCGTCATCAAATTCCGTAGCGCTCTACAATGGGTGGACAGGACATAACAAGTAGTATGTAACATAACAATCTTGACTTACAGAGACAACAGGTGAGGAGGTCCCTGCTCAAACGAGCTTATCTAGAGTTGATGAATAACTTTTTTTTCATACAGCAGATGTAATACAAAGAGTCACATTATGCATAACATGGTACAAAACAGGAGAAAATAAAGTACATGCGATCCAGGAAAGTACAAGTACAGTGGACACAAAAATGTCCGAGCAACCGGATCGACAAAATACTACATACGACATACCAGGGCCCGCGAGGATCAAATGCGGATGAATGGCATTACAGGTCCATAAATTGGACGCTGGTCAGGTGGGTCAAATATAAATGGAGATATATCAAAAGAAATAACAATAAACTAAAACAACAACAAAAAAGAAAAAAAAAAAAAAATAGAGCGCATGCTGCAATTTTGTGACACAAATAAAGGCACTGGCAGAAATATACACGTTACCGAAACTCGACACATACCCGACACACACCCAGAACAGAAAAACCAGTGGAGGAGTAGAGGAACCGGAGGAAGGGCAACGGGTTGGTTGAGTTGCAACGAAAGCCATCAGATATTCCCCCAAACCACAAGGAAGAGCTCGAACGGGTGAGATCAGAAGCAGGTGTCAATGAGGCGGGAGGTGGACAAGAAGGTCACCCAGGGGAGCCAGGTCATATCATGAGTGTATTCCTTGCCCCGTGAAATGGCCACCAGGCCCTCCACATGGTAAACAAAGTTAACCCTGGCTAACCACGCGTCAACGGGTCAACCATTCCAATAGCGGGGAATGACCGCCTTAGCGGCCTGGATGAGGTGAATAAGCAATGACCCTCTCTAAGTGTGAACTGGAGAGTCAGTGTAATGAAGCAGGAGGGCAGCGGGAGAGGCTACAAAGTTGGGGTCTACCACTTCCCTTATGACCCACACAACCACCGACCAAAAGGGACGAATATCTCTGCAGTCCCACCACAGATGAAGGTAAGAGCCAGTAGAGGCACCACACCTCCAACACAAGGGGGAAACAAGCGGAAGGAAACGATGTAATTCCGAAGGGACCTTATACCATCGTGACAAAAATTTGTAAGAGCACTCTTGTATCTTACTAGAAATGCTGCCTTTATGGGTGAGCAGTATCATCTTGTCCCATTCCTCCTCGGTAAAAGAGATTGCTAGGTCCCTTTCCCAAAGACTCCACCAGCTGTGAGTATAGGTGGGAAAGCAAGTGGGCCGGCTCCTTATCCAAAACACAAAGCTTTTCCAAATTGCTTAACTCCCTCGTAATCTGGGAATTAGGAAGCAGAGTAGATACATAATGTTTAATTTGGTGATGCACAAAGAGCTGCCTAAAGGACGGGTGTCGAGTGAGGTCGCGGATCGGACGGAAGGCAGTGCCCTTCAGGATCTGGTGAATCCTGATAGGTCTAGAATGGGGTATTGGGAGCAAGTCTCGGGTAGTAGGATCCAGTGCAGGATTGTGCGTGAGGGGCATCAAAGGGCCCGGGACAGAGGTCAAGAGTTGGCGATGGGCCACGCGGTTCAGAACGCCTAGAGTGGCAGGGATCAAGGGGTGATTAGGGACCGATATCTTCCTGTAGCGATCCGGGAGCCAAAGGGCCACCGTGATAGGGCGAGAAAAGAAGGAATTCTCCAGGGGGATCCAAAGCTTGGGTGCGTTAATAGACCATTCCACCAGGCGGCGTAGATGGGAAGCCATCCAATACCACTCGACATTGGGGACCCCCATGCCACCCCTGAGTTTGGGCCTGGACAAGTGGGAGAGTGAAAGCCTAGGATTTCGACTAGCCCAGATATAGTTCCGGAAAATGATATTTTCGAAAATACTCCTTGGGGAGAAATCTAGGTAAGCACTGTAAGATGTACAGAAACCTGGGGAGAATGTTCATCTTTAGGACTCCTATCCAACCGAACCAGGATATGTGCAAGTGTAGCAGAGAGTAAGGAGTCAAAATTTAAAGAGAGTGAAGTCGGGAAATGTCAGAGGGGATCCACAGCCCCAGATATTTAATCGCGGAATCCGCCCATTTAAAGGGAAACGAGTGAATAATAGATGTTCTGGTCAAATCCGAAATATTGAGCCCCAAAATCTCCGACTTTTGCAAATTAATTTTATAATTAGAGAGGACTGCAAATACATCCAATTCCCTAACTATGTGTGTCAGGGAAACGTCCGGGCGGGTGACCATGCAAAGCATGTGGTCCGCATATATGGCGAGTTTATGAGTATGATCAGCAACCACCAGTCCGGAAATATCAGCATTCCTTCTTATGGCCTGCGCCAGGGGTTCCATAACTAATATAAATAGGAGTGGGGAGAGAGGGCAGCCCTGCCTCGTGCCATTCCTAATGTCGAAACCATCAGAGAGGATGCCATTCACTTTGACTTGAGCCGAGGGATTAGCGTATAAGGCTCTGACCATATTGAGAAAGTGACTTGGCAGACCGATAGAGTCCAGGACCCGGAACAGAAAGGGCCAGGAGACCCTATCAAACGCCTTTTCGGCATCCATAGAGACCAGCGCATACGGTGTTCCGAGCTCACGAGCCAGAGTCAGCAGATTCAACACCCTGACGGTATTATCCCTGGCCTCCCTCCCGGGCACGAAGCCTACCTGATCCCTGTGAATAAACGATGGTATATAAGATCGAAGGCGTAAGGCCATAACATTTGCCATTAGCTTGAGATCGGCGTTGATGAGGGATATGGGTCGATAATTGACACAGAGTTCAGCGTCCCGTCCCGGTTTAGGGATCACAGCGATATGTGCCATGTTGGTATGAGGGTCCGGGATATCACCGTCTGCTAAAGAGTTGAAAAGGGTGGTTAAATGAGTGCCCAAGACCGGAAAGAAACGATCGTAATAACGGCTGGTGAGACCGTCCGGGCCAGGGCTCTTGCCCTTAGGGGTCATTTTAAGGGCTGCCTTCACCTCGTCACACGAAATAGGTACGGACAAAGCCATTCTAGCGCCCTCCGTAAGACGCTGGGGTAGGTATTTCGCTAAATATGTAGTTATGGAGGCATTGTGATGGATGTGTCGGTCAATCGAGGGGGGTAAATTATATAGGGAGTGATAATATTCCCAAAAGCGTTTGGCGATAGCCGAAGATTCAGAGAACAGGGTACCGTGGTGTCTAATTTTTGGTATGAACGTGGCGGCTCGCTTGGCCCTCAAAGCCCCAGCTAGAAGCTTACCCGGCCTATCGCCCAATTCATAAAAAGCTTTCCGCGCCAGGAGGAAAGAACGCTTCACCCTGGCATCTAAGAGGGATGCCAGTTGCTGCCTAAGAGACTGCAAACGGGGCAGAATAGTTGGGTCTAAGGAGGCTTTATGAGACTGTTCCAACTGAAAGATCTGTCTATGGAGCGATAGCATGTCGGCCAGTCTAGCTTTTTTCTGCATTGAGCCTAGTTTAATGAGATGGCCCCGTATCACAGCCTTATGTGCCTCCCACGCTACGGGAAAAGGGACCTCACCCGTATTATTGTCTGAAAAATAGTTTTTCAAGTGCATAGAAAGATCAGAGAGAGAGAGGCGGGATTATCAAGGAGATTTTCATTCAATCTCCAGCTCCAGATTTTACCTCTGGACAGGGATAAACATAGCGAGAGGTGGACCGGAGCATGGTCGCTGAACGACTGTAACTGTAGCAGATGGTGGTGCAATAAGAATAACATATCGATCCGGGAATACCGGTTATGGGGAGGGGAGAAAAAGGTGTAGTCCCTTGTATCTGGATGCTGGGACCTCCAAACGTCTACTAACTGATTAAGGTGCAGAGCCCTACGTACCTTTTTAATATGATGGTAAGGGACATGAGAGAATTGGGAAGAGGAGTCATTCGAAGGATCTAACGGCATATTCAGGTCCCCCCCAAAAATAGCCAAACCCTCCTGAAATTCCCCGAATCGAGACAATACACGACACAGAAACATTGATTGGCCCCGATTAGGTGCGTATACGTTGCCCAAAGAAACCATTTGATTACCAATGTAACCTTTGAGGAAGATGGCTCTACCCTCCGTGTCCCTCCAGATATCCAACAGACGAAAGGGGAGCTGCTTGTGCAAGAGGATCGCAACGCCCTTCGTTTTTGAGTCTGAGGAACTAGAAAAATAGCTGTGTGAATAATGATGATTAGTTAATTTGAATTCCTTCGAGGACTTAAAATGCGTCTCTTGAAGAAACGCTACGTGAGTTCGAAATGTGTGAAGGATGTGTAGCAATTTGGATCGCTGTTGTGGTTTGTTCAGACCTCTCACATTAAAAGAGGTAAGTTTAATGCGATCAAGTGTCATCTGCGTGGCAGCTGGAGGGACTGAACGGAGCTGACGGCAGAACAGCGGCGCAAAAACAAAGAAAAATAAACATAACCCGGAAAACCAAAAACGACAAAAGAACGAAAACAAAAACAAAAACAATGGGCCAACATGTGAGTGCGAGACACAACCATGGGCCCTGGATGCCGAGGCATCGAGTAATGAGCCAATTGACCTATCGATAGGTCATGAACCAAAGCCTCGGTCCTGAAAAGGACCAAAGCAGGCCGGCTCTGGGGGGTATGTGTGGTAAGAGAGAGCATGTAACCAATGGAGGATGGTAAATTAACGAATAAGTAGTGAGGAGCAATGTGGAGCAGTGAGGGGCATCTGGCCCGCCGAGGGACCTAAGTAGAGAGATAACAACGTGTAACAGTGTAAAGGGCTAGTAAGGTAACCTACACATGCCCAATATACCCAGTGAAGCGAATATAGCTGCGCGTAGAGAGGGGCAACAGGAGTGACATGCCAGGTAAAGGGGCTACTCCACCTAACAAGGAAGGGAGCCAGCAGGCGAGTGTGCGTGTAATAGGCGCCCGTGGGACGACAAGACCACATTAGTGCAGATGGGAGTACATGCATACGTATGCACAGCCTTGTCAATGCGCACATCAGAGCATAAGCCTGATGAGGGTAATTTAAGGAAAGCTCAACAGCCATACACTACAGGATGAAGGGAGACATCAACAAAGCAGGAGCGAACCCATAATGACATGTAATCATAATAGAATACAGTAAGTGTCCATAAGAAACAACCCCCCTTCACACATGAAACAAAGCCCGAACGCAAAATACCGTGTCCCGTACGGTGTGGTGGACATCGTCAGCAAAACGCCGTGAATGCGAACAATGCTAATGTCCGCAGCGGTCCAAAGCATCGAAGTCCTGGAAGCCTGAAACGCCGCAGAGAGCAGTTCCCAAGCCAAACCTAGGCAGAAGAAGCAGGCGGGTACGCGAGAAGCGCAGCCGTCTTCTCGACTCCGGTGTTGGGTGACATCTGACGGTAAGGCACAGTGTAGAGGAGGTGGAGGGAGACGAAGGTCGCGAGTACTTCACGATCGCTGGTCATCTTGTCGCCTCTGTCGTTTAGGGCGCTGCGGTCTGGGAGACCATGACTTGGTAGGGTCGGAGAGGCAGGCTGGAGCTTGAAACGAGTATTCCCAGTCAGGAACCTCACAATGAGGAAGATTGAGGGCTTCAAGAAAACTGTGCACATCGCCATGTTGACGAATGACATTAGTTTTGTTGTTGCGACGCACGATTAGGGCAAAGGGAAAGCCCCATTGATAAGAAATGTTCGCCTCGCGGAGCGCTCTCGTAATCGGTTGTAGCAGACGACGTGACTGTAGCGTTACCGGTGATAAGTCCTGGAACACCGAAATCGCGTGCGAAAGGTAGGTTGGTTGCGAAAGGCACGAACGATGAGTTCCTTGAGAGAAAAATCCTGTAGACAACAGATTACGTCCCTGGGAGGCATAGTTCCGGAGGGCTTTTGGCGGAGAGCCCCATGAGCTCTGTCAAAACGGATCGCAGTATCCGCAGGTCGCCGCAGGATCGAGTTGAACATCGTCTGGAGAGTAGACGGTAAATCCAGGGGTTCTATCGACTCCGGTAGGCCTCGCACACGGATGTTGTTCCTCCGGCCTCTGTTGTCGAGATCTTCTATCTTCCTGGACAACTGTTGTATTATAGTCGATTGGTGTCGCAGGTGGGAGGTCAGGGAATGCGTGGCTGATCATCTTCCAGAGCCGCCACGTGGCCTCCAATATGGCGGATGTCGGCCTGAATTTCTGTGAGACTGGATCGTATGCCTTGGGATGCTCTTTCGATAATGACAGCGATATCACCCTTCGTGGGTAAGGATTCTATCTTCTCCCTCCAGGTGCGGTTTGGCGGAGTAATAGGAGCTGGCTCCCCATCCAAGGTGCCGTCATCAGGGGCTTCACTGGCCACACTGGCAGCAGGAGATGGCGGCCTAGTGTAGGAATCACGGGAGTCCTGATCGGACGGTGCATGAAAGAAAGAGGTGAGAAATCTCTTTTCTTTTGATCCCGAAGGTTTCGGGGTGCTGCCGGGTTTGTTATGTTTGCCCATAGTAGCGATAGGCGCTTAACCGAAGCAAAATTTGGGCCAGATGCCGTGGAGCTCCGGGTTCAAGCGTCCATCTTGGTCGCGAGCAGGCCACGCCCCCTCGAGTTGATGAATAACTTAACACAGAAACTGCATGTAGTTCAATGGGTGGGTCCACTTGGCCAGCAACACAATACGTGATTGGCATGCAAAGGTTTAAATGGATACTGCAGTCCATAAACAAACGCCATCTTATTTGACAAGTATAGAAGTTAAGAGTCACCAAGGGAGGCATCTGGATGACTTTACACTTACTTCAATAATTAAGAAACATTATAACAATTCTAAGTCAATCTGTTAAATGTTTAATAACAAACATAGACTTCTTAACAGTGTTTGCTTGCAAGTAAAGATGGAATAATCCCTTATACTGGGAGTTTTTTCCTAACTTAATTGTTGGGTAAACCTTCAGCTCTTGGAGTCTCATGTAATTTCTACAATACATATACAAAATGAATTCAGCCTCAAGTAAATTTATGAGAACTCAGTTTTGTAAGTAGGCTATATTCAAGTTATGCTAGTGTTCAAAAGAACCAGAAGAAATATAAACATAAATGAACTGTAATGGAGAAGTTGGAAATCAACGCAAAAAAGAAATAAACATACAAAAAATACCTGGGAGTACCTCAACCCTCAAATCTTCTATATTGGTTACAGAGGCTTGCAGATTGAATCAGTGTTTGTTTATTAGAGAACATAACAGACGTTTATGAATCCAATTCTGGTTTATTCAACCAAATAGTTGATTCCTTGTAATTCCCGTTGACTGTAGTTGCATTAAGATTAGAGAAATATTCTTTCATTGACCATAGGAACCAGCTGTTATAGCACTATCCATTAGACTTGGGCACCAGGGGGCTCTTCGCGTTCGTCTTCGTGCTCGTCTTCGGCAAAAAAAAACCCTTCGTATTCCGCGAATATTCGCCTGGTCCTGTCTTCTCTTCGGGTGAATATTCGCGGACATTCTTCGTGTTCGGGTTTTCTTCGTTTTCCCCGGTTAAGGGGTTAAAACGGGGTTAAAGCCGCTCTGGCGCCAGGAGTTTAAATGTCCGTATGAGCAACTCTATTGGTCGTCAGCAGGGGGCTCGTCTGCCATTGGTTGATGGCAGACGAGCCCCCTGCTGGCGACCAATAGGGTCGCTCGTTCAGACTGTTAAACTCCTGGTGCCGTAATTGTCCGGCAGATCCCGCTGGTCTCCCTGTTCTATCATTTATTAACTGATAGAACAGGGAGACCAGTGGGATCTGCTGGGTAAGTTGCAGCATTGGGATTTTAAAAGTCTGTACGAGCGACTCTGTTGGTCGCTCGTACAGACTTTTAGGGTCCTGGTGCTGTAACTTACCCGGCACATCCCACTGGTCTCCCTGTTCTATCAGTTAAATGTCCATATGAGCGACCAATAAAGTCGCTCGTACGGACATTTAACTAATTGAACAGGGAGGGAGACCAGTGGCATCGGCAGGGTAAGTTGCAGCATTGAGGTTTTAAAACCCCAATGCTGCAACTTGCCCTGCAGATGCCACTGGTCTTTAACTAATTGAACAGGGAGGGAGACCAGTGGCATCTGCAGGGTAAGTTGCAGCATTGGGGTTTTAAAACCCCAATGCTGCAACTTACCCGGCACATCTCACTGGTCTCCCTCCTTGTTCAATTAATTAAATGTCCGTACGAGCGAACAATAAAGTCGCTCGTACGGACATTTAACTAATTGAACAGGGAGGGAGACCAGTGGCATCGGCAGGGTAAGTTGCAGCATTGAGGTTTTAAAACCCCAATGCTGCAACTTACCCTGCCGATGCCACTGGTCTCCCTCCCTGTTCAATTAGTTAGTCTGTGCCGGGTTTAATGTCCGTACGAGCGACCAATAAAGTTGCTCGTACGGACATTTAACTAATTGAACAGGGAGGGAGATCAGTGGCATCAGCAGGGTAAGTTGCAGCATTGGGGTTTTAAAACCTCAATGCTGCAACTTACCCGGCAGATCCCACTGGTCTCCCTCCCTGTTCAATTAGTTAGGGGTTAACTTTATTTTTTAAAGGGTTAAGGGGCCGTGCAAGTGAGCCTATTGGTCGTCTGCACGGCCCTTTAACCTATGGATTTCCGCTCCCGTTAACCCCTTCGATGCTGTGTTAGATAATGCAGCATCGAAGGGGTTAACGGGAGCGGAAATCCATAGGTTCGCTGGCAGGGGTTACAAAGACCGTGCGAGTGAGCCTATTGGTCACCTGCAGGGTCTTCCTCTGGCATCAACCAATTGGTTGATGCCAGAGGAGGTCCCTGTAGGCGACCAATAGGCTCATTCGCACTGCCCTGTAACCCGTGACGGCGAACCTGCGGATTTCCACTTCCGGGAACTGCTGCGAAGACAAGGTAAGTTAGAAGAGGGGGGGAGAATGGTAGACGAAGACGAAGACAATCACGAAGATCTTCGTGGTTTGTGTCTTCGTCTTCGCCTACGTTTTACCGCAGCCGTCTTCTCTTCAGCGTGTCTTCGGAACGAACACGAAAACGCACTCTTCGTGTTCGTTTCCATGTTCGCCCGAAGACGAATGCACAAGTCTACTATCCATTTGATTTTAGCCATTCGTAATATATCATATAAATCTGATGAAACATACAGTAGAAAATGTGTTCCCACATCAAAAAACATCAACAGAATGTCAAAATAAAGTAATACTGTTAAATGTCTTCTCCCACACAGTAAAATTATTAAGTATGTTATTTTTATAGTTGTGCCCATTCCTTTATTTATGACTGCCATAAATCAGTAAAACATACAGTATACTTCATGCAAGTCAGAAAAAAATGGTATTTTTTGGTGGACACCAATGATGGTAGACTAATGTTTTGTTGTTAACTCAATTTGGGTATATTTTAATTAAAATGTTTCTACTTTAAAACTTTTGGGATAATCCATGACCACTCAGCTACTCAGTGCCCATAACGAGCTGTCCATATGAGCCAAGGCAGTTCACAGGAAAAAGATGGCAAAATGTATTTAAACCCCTAAGATAAACATGAACAAATATATTTATTAAACATGCTATAAATAGAAAAAAATAACTTATCTTTAAACTTCCCAAGCATAATCAGTTTCAGATAGTTCTTCTTTAACTACCTTATGTTGTGTTAACATTTTTAAAATATCATATAAACTACTGTACTACTTTTTATAGCTATTTGACTATATCTATCTATTGTATATACTGCTATCTATTGTTATATAAAAGAACTAAGCATCTGTTTATGGTGCTCACTGATATACAAAGTAAGGAAATCATAAGACAATCATAAGGCGGAGGCAAGCACGGTTGAGTTTCAGCAGGGAAACACCAGATAATAAAATTCTCTACATGCTTCAGTGCATTGAATTATTTCTCCAAGTAATTTTTAAGTGATAGGAAGAGCACATAACATATCTATAAAATGATTTACTGTAGATAATATAACTTCAATTACTTAAATTTTGTCGAATTATAAAGGAAGTATTTTTTAAAAATAAGGATATTTTTACCCATGGTGGGGGGGATTTAGTAATATCCAAAAAGCTAATAATTGATTTATTATGGTTTTCTAGGGCTCAGTTAAGTTAAGGCTCGTAAAAAACTGTTTACAAAGTTTGGCTTCCTTCTGCATTATCCATGTAAGAAAAAATGTTTATAAAATAGAAAATATCACACTTTTTATAAAAATGTTTTTGCCCAAATATTTTAATGAATCTTTGTAAATATTTATACATTTTTATGGCACACATGGAAACTGTATGCACATTTACTATGCAAAGCCGTATTACCGTGCCAAACTAATTTCTTCCATATGATGGAATATTATGGTATATAAAACAACCAATTTCCTTGACAGCTCTGACTCAGGCAACTTAAAATGCCAATCCACAGTGAGTCAGGCTTCCAAGTGGAAATGACCAAACTTCCTTGCTAGGCTGTTTTACCTTATATTCCACTTTATCAGGAAAGGGTTGAACAGTGTTTCACATTTCTTTCTGTGGTCGGAAGGGAGATGCATCCTTTTTAGGGAGGAAAAAGCTACAATGAGTCAGGGATGACAACATTAAAATTAGTACCAGGCACATTAATAAATGGTAAATTTAACTGCTTTACTGCTAGGGTCTCGGCAACCATTCAGGAACTTTGAAAGCATTTTTTCTTTCTTCCTTTTTGAATGTCTTTCTTACATATCTTTCTTACGCATCTTTCTTACATATCACTAATGATCAAATTGTACATGACTGGAATGAGCCTGCATGTGTAGAATTGTAGCCTGTAGTCTGTATATATATACATAATTCACTCCCTTGTGTGACTTCACAGTGGAGAGTATTGGGATATGATCATACATCACAATGTAGTGTGGGACTGTTTGAGGAAACAAATCAGAAATACACTATATGGACAAATGTATTGGGACACCTGACCATTACACCAACAGGGACTTTTAAGACATTGCATTCTAAATACATAGGCATTAATGTTTAGTTGGTTCTCCTTTGCAGCTATAACAGCATGCTCTTCTGGAAAGGTTTTTTTATGAGAGTTTGAAGTGTTACTGTGACAGTGTTTGCCCATTCATCCAGTAGAGGTCAGGTACTGATGTTGTACAAGTAGGCATGGCTCGCAATTTCAGTTCCAGTTTATAGTGATGGGAAGTTCGGATCAGTAAAGTGAATCGGATCATTTCAAGTTGTTCATTGAAATTATCCGATTCATGATCCGAATCTTTGGATCACTCAGTGTGACTCACAGGAGTTACTGTTTCCCAGTCCCTCCCTGCAGTCACACTAACGATTGGCCCCGCCCCATTCATTAGAGTCAATGAACCCTCCTGCCTGCCTACTCTAGTGATGTCACTGAAGTCAGAGAGTCGTTCAGAGAATCCTTCAGAGATTCGAATCTTACAGACAGGGCTGTCCCGACAATGGAGCCGAGTGGGGCTCCAGGCGGCACTTTTGAAGGGGCGGCACTTTGCCGCCCCAAGCCCTTTTTTTTTTTTTTTCAAGCGAGAGAGAGAAAGGGGCGCCCCTCTCTCTCTCCTCTGCGGCGAGTCTCCCTGTTCGGTCTCGGTGCCGGCTTGTAAAGCTGAGTGCCGGAAGATTACCTCAGCATTACAAGCCGGCACCGAGACCGAACAGGGAGACTCGCCGCAGGACTGCTGAAAGGTAAGTACAAGGGAGGGGGGATAAGGGTAGATAATGGGGGGGCAGGGCGGCAGGGACGGAGGGAGAGAAAGGGTAGATAGGGGGGTGGCGGCATTTTAAAATTCACCCCATTTTGCCTTGGGCCGGCCCTGCTTACAGAGAATATCACTGACGCCATACTTTTATAAATAAATACATTAATAATCTTCACTTCCCCAAGATTTAGATTCCCCTTAGTTTGCCAACCTTTACCTCTAACTACACCTTAAGTTAACTTTATTAAAATAATTAATTTAACCCTCAGTCCTCAGCATAAAATTAACCCTAAAGACCCCATTAACCATAACTGCCCCTAAATTAACAGATGGCCTCACATTTGACTCTCTAATACTTTGGTATACAGAAGAGTTCATGCTCGACTCGATGACTGCAAGATTCCTAGGTCCTGTGGCAGCAAAACAAGCCCAAATCATCACCCCTCCACCACCGTGCTTGACAGTTGTTATGAGGTGGTTGTGCTAATATGCTGTGTCTGGTTTTCGCCAACAGTGGCGCTGTGCATTATGGCCAAACATCTCCACTTTGGTCTCCTTTGTCCAAAGGACATTGTTCCTGAAGGCTTGTGGTTTGTTTAGATGCAACTTTTTTTTTTAATGTATATTTTTATTGATATCTTTTTCATTTTTTTTTGTAT
The DNA here is from genome assembly GCA_023333645.1 of Sceloporus occidentalis. Taxonomy (NCBI): domain Eukaryota; kingdom Metazoa; phylum Chordata; class Lepidosauria; order Squamata; family Phrynosomatidae; genus Sceloporus; species Sceloporus occidentalis. The sequence continues at coordinate 17,010 of JALMGF010000033.1, forward strand.
AACTTTGCATATGGAAAAAATAATACATATTTTCTTTCCTACAATTTGAACCCATTTGTTTTGTGCATATGGATCTAGGTTACCGGCTGCGCCTTTTTTTCTTGCATTTGCAATCATACTCCTATCATGCTAGATGCTGGAGTCTGGGTATGCCTGGGCATGATAGGCTTGTGATTGCTGTTAACAACCATATATATATGTATATATATATATTAATATTGTTACTGGATTTTATTGTCTAATTTTGGTGTGTTACTTTTAATAAAAGTTTTTTTTTTTTAGTTTTTAAAGGTGTGTGGGGGGGGTCATTTTCGTTTTCGGCCAAGTGAATGCTGAATTTTTGGTTTCAGTCCAGAATTTTCATTTCGGTGCATCCCTATTCTTAGGTAATAACAAACAGTAAACATGTTACCAGACCAAATATGTAAAAACATACAGCTATGCGGACAAATCAGTTGACGCAGAGAGAGCACAGTTGTCGCCGGAGAAAAGCAAGAAAAAAAGGCGCAGCCGGTAACCTAGATCCATATGCACAAACAAATGGGTTCAAATTGTAGGAAAGAAAATAAAAGGAACAATAACTAAGAAACCAGAAAGAAGTCCTGGAGAATCAACTTTTAAAACCCAAGTAGTGCTGCCATGTTCTCCTGGCAACCTTTTTTCTCAAATGTCTTACCAGTGCTTCCATAGACTTCTCCCCCGTGCTTCAGATGGTGTGTAGTGTGGGCAGCCGGTGGAGGTTCTGCACGATGTGCACAGACATACTCCACTGCTGCTGCCGGCACTTCAATGAAAACCGGAAGGTCATATGACATCATAGATGCCCCGGCAGCAGAGGAGGTTGCAGACGCCCACCAGCTGCTGGAAAGAAGGATTCAGGTCCCCTGTAGCGCTGCAAGGGATCTGGATCTTAGTCTTTTAATCAGATCTCTATTTGAGGTCTGATTAGAAGACGACCTCAAATATAAGACAAAGGTTATTTTTCAGAGCATTTGCAATCATACTCCTATCATGCTAAGTCAACCAGTAGATGCTGGAGTCTGGGTATGCCTGGGCATGATAGGCTTGTGATTGCTGTTAACAACCATATATATATGTATATATATATATTAATATTGTTACTGGATTTTATTGTCTAATTTTGGTGTGTTACTTTTAATACAAGTTTTTTTTTTAGTTTTTAAAGGTGTGTGGGGGGGTCATTTTCGTTTTCGGCCAAGTGAATGCTGAATTTTTGGTTTCGGTCCAGAATTTTCATTTCGGTGCATCCCTATTCTTAGCCAGACACTGAAGTGGTAGGCCTACAGCACATCAATGTTTGGCTTAGTATATAGTGATAGGGGTTATGCTGCATTATTGTCAATGTCTGGCTCAATGTATAGTGATAGGGATTACTCTGTACCACCATAAATGTGTGACTCAGTATATAATGATAACAGTTATGCTGTACCCCCGTCAATGTTTGCCTAATGATAGAAGCTGTGCAGTTTTAAAGTGTGTGTGTGTTTGGGGGGGGGTCACATACAGGATCCGCCCCAGGTGCTAAATACACTAGGTACGTCCCTGAAACAGTGTACTAATGTTGTAGAACTCACCAACTAATCAGACAGCTTGTAGAAAACAGGGATGCTGCTACATGCCTGCAAAATCTGGTCATTCACGTTCCCCATTCAAATACTTTTAGATCAAGTTCTACAAGGCAATCACGCCAAATACACAAAGCATTATGTGATGTATACTTTTCTTTAAATCAAATGTAAATTGTAATAATCTCACATTAGGACCTACTTTTAAAAAAAAGTAGTGTTCTTCATTCCCAAAAATAGTGCAGGACACATAAAATAAAATAGGTCATGTTTTGACTCTTTGTTATGCCCTCCACAAAAAATGCATGTGTAGATCCCCTGCCAATAGAATGGAGATGCTCATACTTCATTGTGTTTTATGTATTTTATTTAGATGATAAATTGATAAACTTGATGAACTAATTCCTAACTAGCAGCAGTGGCAGTACAGAAAGAACCCGAAACCTTCATTTGGCCAATGTGAGGATAAAGATTATCATCATGGATAATGAAGAAATACAGGTTATAAAAATCGGTGTGGTACTAAATACCAGATTATAAAATGGTAATTTAAATATTAGCAATTCATAACTGTTTGGAAAAAAACCAAAAAGCACAATATCAGTATAATGCATTATGATATACTGTATAATACATAGACTATTGCACGCACGCAGTCAACAGTCAACACTAAAATATGCATCCAGACACTCATACTAACACAACTAAACATTCAACACTAACACACACCCTGACACTCAGACTGACATACCCAGACACTCACACTAACACAATCAGAAACATACCTAGTGTCAGCTTAATATCCCTAACCCCAGACATAGACACTCAAACATACCCAGAGACAAATGTGCACACACTAACCTACCCAAACACACATAATTGTCACCCAGACAAAGACACAAACATACCCAGAGACATGTTCAAATACTGACATATCCGTCCCCACACACTAAAATACCTAGACAAAGATACATGTTCACACACTAAGACACCCATACACACACCAACATACCCAGACATGCAATAACATACCCAGACATACGCAACTAACTCACCATGCAAAACCTCAGCCTGTCTTTGATGCAGTTTGCCTGGCGCTCTTGCTGCGCTACTGCTGTGGAGTCATGCAATGCAACATTATGTGACCCTGCTCAACCCCAATTTCTCTTGGACATTAGGGAGATAAAGGTGTAAGTCTGGGTGTAGGATCTATCTTTTATATTTCATTCTTAATCTAGTGACATGAGAAAGTGTTCCAAATACAGAAAACTGGAATACATAAAGTTGTTTGGCAGCTGTAATCATTTCTGATGCATAACAAAATACATTAAATTGCTGTAACCTTTATGCATTGCGGTATATTGCAATATACACTTATATGAAAGGTCACATGTAAGCTTGACAATCATATTCTGTTTAAATTTTTGCTGAAATTTGATTCAATCAAAGGGTGTTGTAACATGTCGTTATGACCTGCAATTTATTTTGTTTGTTGGATGTTGTGGATTTATATTTGAAGCATTTAATTTGGGGAAATTAAATTGCAGTAAATTGTAGCTAGTCCTTAGAAGAAAAATGATTTCTGTTCTAAAAACGTATTATGAAGACCTTTTAAATCTTTCAACATACTGTTATTCTTGGTTACCTGTATGTCTGCAGGAGGGGGTGTATGTATTCTAAATAAAATAACCCTCAGCAAAATGTAAAATCAAGGTAAATTCAAAACATAAATGCTTAAAAACTTTAAGTTCTATAAACCTTTTTTAAAGTAGCTCCCATATTTTTAGATTACTTTTAAGAAAAGTTTGTATTCTTTTTTTTTTTTTTTTTATATTTTTCAGGCTGTGCCCAAATTGAGCATGGCTACTGGCAAATGCTGAAGATAATTGTTATTATGGTATAAAGGTGCTGTTCCACGTATTGCTGAATTTAACACTTTTGTAGCTAAAAAGGCATAATTGCTAAGGCCAATGAACAAACCTTTTCCCAGAAATAATTATTTATTTGTGTAGGATTTTCCTTGACAGCATCTTTAAATTAACTGTTTAGCATGGGTTCATTTCACATCACCGCAGCTACATTATTTGTAATTTATTATTTTATATGGCACCATCAGATTCTGCAGCACTGTACAATGGGTAGAATATATTGTTAGTCTCTGGATCACTTAAGGAAGCGTCTTCTGGATGTTTAATCAGAGAGCTTTATTGAGAGGGCTGGAAACTGTGAAAAATCACATTTCTGTCAGCATCACAACTGAGTGCTGTATTCCAACCTTTGTTTCTGTATCAGCTAGTTTAGACCTCGATACAGAAGCAAACAAATAGGCAAATCAATGAAAACCTGCAAAAATAATCAGCCCTGTAATTATTCCTTTGATATCCTGGAAAAACACAGAGATGCAAGGACAGTTTAGGGTTTGGGTCTTTACAGCCGAAAAAAAACAGGCAGACTTGATGGGCCAAATGATTCCTATCTGTTGGCAAATTCTATGTTTCCATGTTTTTATCCATAGCCTCTTATGCAGTTATATTTGTGTAAAATATGTTCTTGGTAGACACTTGGTCATAAACTTAGTAGGATTCTTGTTAGGAACCTTGGTAGGTAGATATATGCAGCAGTATTTATTCAAGGGCCCCAATAGACTGTAAGCTTGCAAGAGCATTATGCTCTTCACCTTGTGGACCCATATGCCTAATGTGTGTTCATGTTATTGCAAATTTTGCATATCTTTAATTGTACCGTTTGTCACACCAACTTGTGCAGTGCATACATGGACTTGCCACTTGGTAGAGATGGTATGGCCAATTTCAGTATGAGAGGGGTTAATTTGATTGTACAGTCATGTGGTGCCAAAAGGTCTTGTGAGATAAATGTGTCCTTTGAAGCTCGGACTCCAACCGGGGCCTTCTACAGGGTGTTAGGTCCTGCAGTGGAGCTGCCGTTTTGTCTAGGTTCAAATGTAGACGACCATATGCCTGTTTCCCCCTCATAATACTGGATTCTTTGATATGCTAAGTGACCACTAGCAGTCAGGAAAACCATCTCATATCCAGGTCATATCCAACACATATCAATAATAACTCATATATTCATTATCATACCTCCTTGTGTGCATACCTAGAACGGGGAAAGCGCAGCCTACAAAAAGAGTACAAACATGACAGTGCAACGTAAACGGTTTGGAAGGAATTGTGAAGTCTATGATGGTCAGTCATATGTAGCAAGTGTGACATATCTATGGACTTCACAATTTACAGGAAATTCATAAATGCATGAATTATGGCTGTGGCGAGCACAGGAGGGACGATAAAATGAAAATAAGTTATTTTGACGGATATGTTTCCACTACTCAAGGGGGAGGTCACTTATGGTACACCTTCCCTCTGCTTATACCACCTCTGGGCCGGCTTGGAAACTCGAGATGAACTGGGAAAGAGTATAAAGTTAGTGAAAGAAGATTGGTCAGTGTGCTTACTAGGGGCCAAGATCTAATTTTGAGTAAGTCGCCATCTTTCCTTGCCGGAGCCCTACGGACAGAAAAACTGTTACTTGACCATTCAGTGAGTAGTTAGGTTTTCTGTAATTTTCTCCTTTTTATTTTATCTGTTTGGTGTAAATAATCTGTTTATCATCTTTTTGTGTATGCACTGTGATTTTTTTATTCATAATAAATATTCCTTTATTAAGTTCTGCCTTTGTCTGGTAAAGACTCGCGTTACCTGAAGAGACCGTTCTATTGGTAATTTTAAATCACATAATTATTGTATTAAAATATACTGTGTGGGTTTTTTTAGTCTGATTCGTTTGGGGTACCAAGGCACCCCATTTCTAAATTGTCTTGGTGGTGGCAGCGTTATTTTGATATTTGTTATATCATTATAGTTAATCGCGGGTGGTATTAAGGGTGGATATTTGTATTTTTATCACTATTTTCGGTCTAGGGCAGACAGATAGTGAATTTTAACCCTTTTACCACCAGAACCAAGTCACGCGCACGCTTGGAGTAGAGTGCGTTCGTGACAAATTGGTGGCACAGCGGTGGGATAGTTAAAGATTTTTTCCATCTTTTTCGGTACCAGATTTCAGTGTTGCTGGATTTGCTAATCCAGACACTAAAAAGAAATTGTTTCTCAATTTCCAAAGGCTGAACTCAGTGCATACTTAGTATATTTACACCTCAACAGTCCCCCCCCCCCTCTTTGTTTTCTTTTCTTTTGCTATCATTCGTTTGGGCCGGCGTGATAAATGGAATACCAAACACAATCCAAGAGTGCTCTGGAGCAACGTTGCCGTGAACAATGTATTCCCATCCGGGGAAAATCAAAGGATGAACTTATTCAAGCGCTTGTGGACTATGATATGCAACAAGCAGCGCAAAGTGATGCTGCAAACACTTCTGAGGGAGGCATGGTCACGCGGGAGATACCTGCAGCTGATGTCGGTGACGTGCCAAGATCTGGAGATCCCTTGGACTCTTATCTACAAACTGTTTTCAAATACGTGGACTCAACAGATGCAAACCTCAGGCTGCAGCTTATCCTTAAATATCAAGAGAGGGAAGCTGCAGAGCGCCAGGCTGAGAGAGAGAGGGAAGCTGCAGAGCGCCAGGCTGAGAGAGAGACTGCAGAGCGCCAGGCGGCAAGAGAGCATGAACTAAAACTGGCAGAGTTGGAGAGGTTAAGTGCCTCACCTATCAGTGTGGTTTCAAGAGACTCTTCTGCACCCAAACCACGTGCAGAGAATTTTCCCACTTTGGACAAAGATGGGGATCTGGATGTTTTTCTGCGCAGTTTTGAAAAGGTTTGCAGGCAGTACCAATTGCCAAAGGACCAGTGGGCAAAGTACCTCACCCCTGGTCTCAGAGGTCCTGCACTGGAAGCATTTGCAGAGCTACCAGCCGAATCTGACCAGGACTATGAGGCAATTAAGGCTGCACTGCAGAGACGGTACAACCTTACCCCTGAGGTGTACCGAAAGAAATTCCGGACTTTGCAAAAGCGTTCCACAGAGAGCTACACTGCAGTTGTGGGACACCTGACGACGGCATTCCGGCAGTGGATTAGAGGGCTGGAGATTAAAACCTTAGAAAGCTTGGAAGATCTGATCATCAAGGAACAGTTTTTGCAGCTGTGCCCAGCCAATGTACAAGAATGGCTGCTGGACCGGGAGCCCAAAACAGCATTGGAAGCGGGTGAGCTGGCTGATTTCCACACCGCCAACCGAGCACAATCGGACCGGAGCAGAGGTTTTTCTACGGGAGCATCCAGCTGGAAGACCGCTACACCACGGCTTCCCATCACCCAGTCTACTATACCATCTTCTGCGTCAGTTTCTACCTCAGGGAGAGAGGGAGCTAGTGCCATTTCTACGTATGGGGATAGCCGCAGGTGTTTTATTTGTAATAAAGTGGGGCACATTAGCGCTACTTGCCCGGAGAAAAGAAATCCTACGCCATCCACAGGAGTGGGTCACCCCTCAGAATCACCATCTTCGGTGTTGTTCGTCTGCAGCTCTGAGAACACCCCCAATGTGAATATGCAACCTGTCACTGTGGGAAACAAGGTAACTGTGGGGCTCAGAGACACGGGGGCAGAAGTGACTCTTGTGCGTCCAGAGCTAGTGAGCTCTGAGGACTTTATTCCTGGCAAGACCTTAACAGTGCGGGGAATTGGAGGAGTACGTCATGCAGTGCCAATGGCACGAGTATTTTTGGATTGGGGAGCAGGGAAGGGTGTAAGAGATGTGGGGGTATCAGATAACATTCCTACTAATGTGTTACTGGGTACTGATTTGGGTAGGCTGTTGTCAAAATATATGCCGGAGGATGATACTTTTGATTTATCCAGGTCTTCTAGGGGCCCTACCATAGAAAGGGCAGTGTATAAAAATGTACCAGGGCAGCCTCATGGGGAGAGTGGGCAGAAAGGTTGTGCGTGTCTGCCTGTACTAGAACCCAGAATGTCTGAGGTGCAGTGGGAGAAGGTGAAGGTTTCGCATCACTGGGAGGGAGGGCAGATTGAAGCTGTGCCAGAACCAGGGATGTCTGAGGTGCTGTGTGAGAATGTGGAGGTTTTGCATCACTGGGAGGGAGGGCAGAGCGAATCTGTGCCAGAACCAGGGATGTCTGAGGTGCCGTGTGAGAATGTGGAGGTTTCGCATCACTGGGAGGGAGGGCAGAGCGAATCTGTGCCAGAACCAGGGGTGTCTGAGGTACCATGTGAGAATGTGGAGGTTTTGCATCACTGGGAGGGAGGGCAGAGCGAATCTGTGCCAGAACCAGGGGTGTCTGAGGTGCCGTGGGAGAAGGTGAAGGTTTCGCATCACTGGGAGGGAGGGCAGATTGAATCTGTGCCAGAACCAGGGATGTCTGAGGTGCTGTGTGAGAATGTGGAGGTTTTGCATCACTGGGAGGGAGGGCAGAGCGAATCTGTGCCAGAACCAGGGATGTCTGAGGTGCCGTGTGAGAATGTGGAGGTTTCGCATCACTGGGAGGGAGGGCAGAGCGAATCTGTGCCAGAACCAGGGGTGTCTGAGGTACCATGTGAGAATGTGGAGGTTTTGCATCACTGGGAGGGAGGGCAGAGCGAATCTGTGCCAGAACCAGGGGTGTCTGAGGTGCCGTGTGAGAATGTGGAGGTTTCGCATCACTGGGAGGGAGGGCAGATTGAACCTGTGCCAGAACCAGGAATGTCTGAGGTGTTTTGTGAAAGTGTGAGAGGACCGCCCGACTGTGAAGAAGGGCAGAGAACGAGTGAATGTCCGTCTGTGCCAGATCCCAGAATGTTTGAGGTGCCGTTTGAGAACTTGAAGTTTTCGCATCACTGGGAGGGAGGGCAGAGTGACTCGGTGCCAGAACCAGGGATGTTTGAGGTGCTGTGTGAAAATGTGAGGGGGCCACCCTGTGAAGAAGGGCAGAGGGTGAGTGAGTGTTCCTCTGTGTCAGGATTAACTGGTTCCCAGGGTACTGTATGTATGCCTCCTTGGAGTGGAACAGGTGGAGTGACAGATGTTTCAACCATAGCTGTGGTAACCTGGCAGCAGAATAGGGGACAAAGAGAGGGCTTTTGTGCACCTGTGCCCATATTCTGTGGGACTACGAAGTCAGGACACAAGGGAGAGGGTGAAACTGGTGACCATTCTGTTATCCCTTACGAAGGGCCTACATGGTTTGGGAAGCCAGGGCGAGACACCCTAGCTACCCATCAAGTAGATTTGTTGGGGCTTGTAGCTATACCGAGCCGCATGGAGAACCAATCTGTTACTAAGGGGATGGACTATGCCCCTGGGTACCCTGAGACCATGGCCTTTTCCTGTAACAGAGCAGACAACGTAGCCGATGCTTTGAAAAGTACCTTCTGTAGGGTGGGTTTTCCCAAAGAAATACTTTATCTTAGCCGGAAACTGTTACCCAGGGAAAGAGTAGGTAGGCGCAGAGATAAGCTTGTGGCTTAATCTCTGGGCCACCATCTTATTTGGGGGAGGTGTCACACCAACTTGTGCAGTGCATACATGGACTTGCCACTTGGTAGAGATGGTATGGCCAATTTCAGTATGAGAGGGGTTAATTTGATTGTACAGTCATGTGGTGCCAAAAGGTCTTGTGAGATAAATGTGTCCTTTGAAGCTCGGACTCCAACCGGGGCCTTCTACAGGGTGTTAGGTCCTGCAGTGGAGCTGCCGTTTTGTCTAGGTTCAAATGTAGACGACCATATGCCTGTTTCCCCCTCATAATACTGGATTCTTTGATATGCTAAGTGACCACTAGCAGTCAGGAAAACCATCTCATATCCAGGTCATATCCAACACATATCAATAATAACTCATATATTCATTATCATACCTCCTTGTGTGCATACCTAGAACGGGGAAAGCGCAGCCTACAAAAAGAGTACAAACATGACAGTGCAACGTAAACGGTTTGGAAGGAATTGTGAAGTCTATGATGGTCAGTCATATGTAGCAAGTGTGACATATCTATGGACTTCACAATTTACAGGAAATTCATAAATGCATGAATTATGGCTGTGGCGAGCACAGGAGGGACGATAAAATGAAAATAAGTTATTTTGACGGATATGTTTCCACTACTCAAGGGGGAGGTCACTTATGGTACACCTTCCCTCTGCTTATACCACCTCTGGGCCGGCTTGGAAACTCGAGATGAACTGGGAAAGAGTATAAAGTTAGTGAAAGAAGATTGGTCAGTGTGCTTACTAGGGGCCAAGATCTAATTTTGAGTAAGTCGCCATCTTTCCTTGCCGGAGCCCTACGGACAGAAAAACTGTTACTTGACCATTCAGTGAGTAGTTAGGTTTTCTGTAATTTTCTCCTTTTTATTTTATCTGTTTGGTGTAAATAATCTGTTTATCATCTTTTTGTGTATGCACTGTGATTTTTTTATTCATAATAAATATTCCTTTATTAAGTTCTGCCTTTGTCTGGTAAAGACTCGCGTTACCTGAAGAGACCGTTCTATTGGTAATTTTAAATCACATAATTATTGTATTAAAATATACTGTGTGGGTTTTTTTAGTCTGATTCGTTTGGGGTACCAAGGCACCCCATTTCTAAATTGTCTTGGTGGTGGCAGCGTTATTTTGATATTTGTTATATCATTATAGTTAATCGCGGGTGGTATTAAGGGTGGATATTTGTATTTTTATCACTATTTTCGGTCTAGGGCAGACAGATAGTGAATTTTAACCCTTTTACCACCAGAACCAAGTCACGCGCACGCTTGGAGTAGAGTGCGTTCGTGACACCGTTCATTTTGTATTGTATCATAACCTCATGCTGACGAGTCCCATGAAGGACGAAACAGCTGTCCATGAGTGGTGATCTGGCTACATGCACCTCATACCCGAGTTTTGTCTAAAGGCTGTCTTGTACAGCGGGCAATTCCTTTCAAGGGATCCATGTATAAAGTGGATATAGAAGCAAAGGGTGATGATTGTTGACCTTATTTTCATGCGCCTACCCAGAATCCCTGGTGGTTGTGGCAGCACCATGAGATTTCTGAGGGAAAAACAAGCCTTGTGGCTTGTCTGGTATCTGTAGATGAGTGTTTAATAATGCTTCTACTATCCCCTTATCTTAAGTGAAAGAGCTTTCCATCACCTTTACCCACCATAACTTTGGTTATTGGTATTTCTCGTGCTACCCCAAGCCTTAAGTATTAAGCCAGTATCACAACCTCATGCTGACGAGTCCCATTAAGGATGAAACAGCTGTCCATGAGTATTGATCTGGCTACTGCACCTCTTACCTGAGTTTTGTCAAAGGCTGTCTTGTACAGCGGGCAATTACTTTCAAGGGATCCATGTATGAAGTGGATATAGGGGCAAAAGGTGATCATTTTTGACCTTATTTGCATGCTTGTGGCAGCACCATGAGATTTCTGGGGGGAAAAAAGCCTTTTGGCTTGTCTGGTGTCTGTAGATGAGTGTTTAATAATGCTTCTACTATATATATATATATATATATATATATATATATATATATATATAAAATTTTATACAAAAATCTTATAAATAGTAATTTTATCATGTATTTCTATGTCTCATGCAAATACTCACAACCCATTATCCACTGGTATTTGAGAAGCTAGTCCTGTTGACTTAGAAGCCGCTTAATTGCATAAGTGATTCTGCCACAAATGGCATTAAACATTTTTACAGAAGCCACACATGATTGTAAAAATAACAACTTGCTGTCAGGGAACTGGGTCCATACAGGCAACTGTAAAGACCCAGAGCGCCCAAAGATTGTGTTCAGGAGTTACGGTGCAGGAGCGGAGTCTCAGGACAGGGCCTGGGTTGTGCAGCCACATACCAGCGCCCTGACATAGCAGCTGATGATGTCCAGAACAGGGCAGAACTAAACTTGGCTGGATGTGAAAATCCAAACTAAACTTGGATCTGACAAAACGAGCAAAGCTTGTAAATATCCTGCAGGCACCCTGGAGCAGGCATGAGACATAGCACTAGAATCATGACAGGGTGCTGCAGGCTGGGAGAAGCAAAACGTAGAAAGCAAGGAGGACAGAGCAAGGAACAGGGAGACCGAGCAAGGAACATAACCAGACAAGACATACATGATACAAGGCACAACAAAGGACGGGGAACAAGGCAAGGAACACAAGGGAAGGAGAGCAAAGGTACATAAGAGTCAGACAAACATGAATACAGGAACTATGTGATAACAATTGGAGATTCCATCACATCATATGGCCATAGTATGCTTAGCCCACCACTACGCCAAAGTACTCCAATGACGGTGGGTCCGAACGCTAAGCCCTGCATACGAAAGTACTGATAAATCAAACACAGAACCGAGAAAGACATACCTTTAGACTACAGACTGAGACAAACAGAACACATGGATGGGGCACACCTTATAAAGGAAACAGAGCTGAAGCAAAGAGCAAGACTGGAATCAAGGGATGAAAGATCAGAACAGAGCATACGGAAATCCAGGAATGGATTAAAGCAAGATAGGGAAACAAAAGACATGCAGCTCCGGAGCGTGACACTTGCTTCTTTATCTGCAACAGTACTCTAGTTTCATATAATGCTTCTGATGTCAGCTCATGCTAGTACCCCCTCGAAGTCCACCTAGTCAACTGTATCAAATGCTTGATTTACTACAGGTACAGTAAATGACTCAACATCAGATTGTGACTCTGCTATTCATTTACGTCTTTATCATGGATATTGGTAATGGTGGATGTTAGTATATAACATTTACCCCATTGTGAATAAGAAAATGTATTTTATTCACACAATTTATAAACCTAACACATCTAATGCATATTCAGAAGCTATTTACATTTTTTTAGGAATAAAAAATGGATCCAGCCACAGAGAAAGCAATGTAAAAGAGAATAAAAAATTCAGTGATAGCAATAATATTTTTGAAGCCATAGTTACGAGGTTTGTCTAGCCTTGGCCAGTTTTGATTAAAATCAGCCGTTGCTTTCCTTTATAAAAATAGGAAGACAATTTATGATCAAGGTCAATTATCCTTGCAGGTAGGGCCTTTGGTTAACTTGCAAGCATGCCTTCCTAGGCTGCCCCCAATGAAAATCTCCCTCTCCTGGTCCTTACGAGATAAGGGAAGAGGCTCAAACCAATACAAGGGCAAATCCCACATGTTTTGGGGTTTCTTTTCTTGTGTGCATCGCTAGTAAGTGTTAAGTTTTTCAAATCACTGTTTAAACTATCTTAAGTTTTTCATGGTTCCCCTTGATTCTTACCTCTTCCGTGTGCACAGGCTGCAGTTTTTTTGATGGCACTACAGAGTTACCTATTCCACAAATCCAATGGAGTGGTGACATCCACCATATGACAGACCTGACATATGCTTGTACGTTTACTAAGTAAAGATTTAAAAGGACTCAAAAAATCATTGAGTATATATTACTTATATACATAATAATAAAAAAAAGCTTTAGGCAGGGTTGTCAGAGGCTAGGTCACAAAGTGGTTGGGCTAGCACCAATAGACTTTAAAGTACAAGAGAGTGAATAAGGTAAAACACCACTTACTCTACCCAAAGATTAGAGCTCTAAAATGGAACCTAAAGATAAAATGTGGAGAGTTATAAGCCCAATCTCATATATTAATATATTAATACAAGTTGATATGATTAAGAGAGCCATTTGAGTATTTCTTTCTGACTGCCTCACAGATCAAATTCCTTTTTTAACTGCATGTTAATGCTAGTTCCCCATATAAGTGAGCACTGAAGCATCTTGGTCAAATTATTAATCACCCTTTGAAGTCTACATATTTAATAAGTGAGAGTAACTCAGATATTGAAATACAATGTATTCATTTATCTATGTGTTATTGTATCTCACAATAACTGGGCCACCAAAAAATTGTAAAATATATTTTACAATATATTGTAAAATATATTTTACTATATATTTTACAATATATTTTAAGGCAACCATCATTTACATTTTGTTGACAAAGTAAATTGAATTTATGCCCACTTTTAAATCATCAGTATTGTACATTCTAGAACATTTCATTTGATATCTGGAATGTTTTATGTACGTTTGATTGTTGTGAAAAATCATATCACAAGTCATGCTTTATGGCTAAACAGCTGTTCCCATCTCATATAGATCATCTTGTGGAATGCCAATAGCACATGTAGCACGTGTCAAGGGTTTTGTCTGTGTGACCCTGAATCAGGACTGTCTCTGGGAATAAAAAAACAGATAATTTACATTAACGAGAGTCTTAGGGAGAAAAAAATGAATCTATCTTTAAAACTATTTCAATTACTCTGCTTTCCAGACCATTGTGGAACAGAAAATTGAATACTAATCCCAAATATCATAGAGACATCATTGAGTGGTACATATATGTGGGGTCCTCATCCCTACATTTATTTATATTCAGCCTGCTTAAAAAAGAACCCATCACCACCAACTTGCATGCCTTCTATTCAATGTGCTTATCAGTCTAGCAGTCAGCAGGATAAAAATGATAAGGAAAGACTAAAGGGGCTTAATGTGTATGAATTATAGGAAAGGAGAGACAAGGGAGATGTGACAGAAACATTTAAATACATAACCAATTTAACCAAGTACAGGAGGGAAGTTTATTTCAGATGAGGTTATAGTCTAAAACTTAAGGGTCAGAGGTTTAAATGTAATGTAGGGACATTTTACTTTACATAGAGTTAAGTAGATAAATGGAACAGCCTCCCATCAGCAGTGGTAAATACTAATACAGTGAGAGAGTTTAAACATTCTTGGGTTAGCCATAGAGCTATCCTGAATCTAAGACCAATGACTGATTAAGCTCTCTGCGTGAGGAAAAATGGGCAGACTAGACTAGCTGAATGGTTCTTATCTGCTTTCAAATTATATGTTAATCTTTCTAGTTAAGACTAATTTGTTTTCCAGAAAACCATTTACAATAGATACTCTATAGGATCAAAATATATGAATCACTGCAATCTAGTCAAGACCTTTTTTTTTATTTAAAGAAAAAAAAAAAAATTCTTTTTAAAAACTCATGATAGGTGGTTTGCTTATTGATGCGTTATCAAAGGACAGAATTGTATTCATAGGCATTATATTTCTATATGATACATGCACCCCTACTACTCTGTCCCCTAGTTTACTCTTCTGTCCCAAAAAAGGCACCTTAGCCCCCACTTTGATCAAAAGACCCTGATCACATTTATCTGATTGGTAAGGTAGCAATCTTATGGCAATTAGCTAGTTGCATCCATAGCAACATAAATTATTACTGCACAGCTCTATGTGATGATGGCTGTTGGGTTGGAGTCAGGGTCTCAACCACAAGTCTTTTATAGAGGACACACTGATAATGTCAATGTTTGTAAGTAGCACAGACTAATCTTGTATTTGGGTAAAATGGTAAATATGTATTTTAGCATCCATTATTATTCTTATTATAAATACCTCCCAATTGGCCAAATTTTCCACTGGCTTAATGTTTCCCTTGCAGACCCAGATAAGACAGGCTATGGAAAGCCTCCCCCAAACAGCAAATATATGTCCAGGCAGGTAATGTTACCCTTGTTAGCCTAGCTTACTAATCACAATGTTATTAGAAAAATAAATGGATGTGGTAACATGTAAAAATAATTCTCCAGTGATGTAATTATCAGGGGAACCATCTAATTTAAACCAAACAAACACGCAAAATAAATAAATAAATAAATAAATAAAATAAAAAATATATATATAAGTTTATTTTCATGTTGCAAATTCATACATGAATTGCAACATGTGTGAAAAACACACACACACAAAAAATACTACTGCAAACTTTGACAAAGTTGGGTGGTAAAATGTATGCACAGAAAGAGTCAAGATACCCACATTTGAAAAAAAAAATGATTTGATAGGGTAAATTGAACTGGCCAGCTTCAAAGATGTCCCAAATAACACATGGGGCAGGATGACTAGAGGTCAAAATCTATAACTTGCAAAAAAAGCAAAAGAAAAACCCAGGACAAATATTCCAATGTATTTAGCAGCTTTTTTCATTAGCTTTTGTAGATGGGTAAAAGATTTTTCAAATAAATGTTAACCTTTTCTTTTACCATACCATTTTATATTTTTTTTATAGTAAATTAGATGATATGATCACAATAATGGTATCTAAAGAAAGCACTTCTTGTCCTGTAAAAAAGCAGTGTGTGGGTACACTAAATGAGAGAGAAGAAAATTACAGCTAAACATAAGCACCGCAGCCATTGTCAAGAAGGGTACAAAAAAATAAAAAAAAACAGCTCTGTCCTTAAGGGGTTAAATTCCATAAAACTAATAACAACACTAATAACAACATTGCAGTAAAATGAAAGGTTATAGGAAATACATCCACATCCACATAAAATATCAGTCAGATCCAGCTGAAGATGCATTTCTGTATGTGAGGGTTAGCGCATTTGCAGCAGGCATTTTTGTTACTGGCACAGCTATCTTATTTATTGACGGCGACCATTTTGCGCATGACTTTTCAATTTCTTAATACACAGACCATCGTAGCTGATGAAATATACATATTAATATTATAGAGAGTGAGAGTGTGAGTAAGAGTTACCCCTTACCTGGCAGCACCAGATAAGGAACCCACTGTGTGTGATATGTATATGTGACTGGGTTGTTTGCTTGACTATGTGTGTGTAATGCCTGGTAAATGATGGCTTAATACTGTAAAACTGCTCATGTCTGGTAACAGAAGGATTGATTCTCTGAAATCACTCATATCTGGTAATATAGGTGCACATGTCTGGTGACAGAGGGGTTAATTCTCTGAAAAGGCTCATGTCTGTAATAGAGGCATTAGTTCTCTGACATTGTTCATGACTGGTAATAGAGGAGTTAATTCTCTGAAACTGCTCATGTCTTGTAATGACTATATGCATGTTATAAATATATTATTAATTCTGAAATCCAAATGGTTTGTACAGCTTCCTAATAATTAATATAATAGAAAATGTATTTTACGTGTATGTGATGGTGTGTGCAAATGTGAATCAGTGTGTAAGTAAGATATATACACTCACTGGCAACTCTATTACGTACACCTGTTCAATTGCTTGTTAACACAAAAAGCTAATCAGCCAATCACATGGCAGCAACTCAATGCATTTAGGCATGTAGACGTGGTCAAGACAACTTGCTGAAGTTCAAACTGAGCATCAGAATGGGGAGGAAAGGGGATTTAAGGGCCTTTGAACGTGGCATGGTTGTTGGTGCCAGATGGGCTGGTTTGAGTAGTTCAGAAGCTGCTGATCTACTGGGATTTTCACGCAGAACCATCTCTAGGGTTTACAGAGAATGGTCCGAAAAAGAGAAATTATCCACTGAGGGGCAGTTGTGTGCACAAAAATGCCTTGTTGATGTCAGAGGTCAGAGGAGAAAGGGCAGACTGGTTTGACATGACAGAAAGGCAAGAGTAACTCAAATGACCACTCGTTACAACCAAGGCATGCAGAATACCATCTCTGAACACACAACACGTCGAACCTGGAAGCAGATGGGCTACAGCAGCAGAAGACCACACCGGGTGCCACTTCTGTCAGCTAAGAACAGGAAACTGAGTCTACAATTAGCACAGGCTCACCAAAATTGGACAATGGAAGACTGGAAGAACATTGCCTGGCCTGATGAATCTCGATTGCAGCTGCGGCATTCAGATGGCAGGGTCAGACTTTGGCCTAAACAACATGAAAGTATGGATCCATCCTGCCTTATATCAACGGTTCAGGCTGGTGGTGGTGTAATGGTGTGAGGGAAATTTTCTTGGCACACTTTGGGCCCAGTAGTACCAATTGAGCATTGTTTAAACGCAACAGCCTACCTGAGTATTGTTGCTGACCATGTCCATCCTTTTATGACCGGTGTACCCATCTTCTGATGGCTACTTCCAGCAGGATAAAGCACCAAGTCACAAAGCTCATATCATCTCCTCAAACTGGTTTCTTGAACGTGACAATGAGTTCACTGTACTCTAATTGCCTCCACAGTCACCAGATCTCAATCCAGTAGAGCACCTTTTGGATGTGGTGGAACAGGACATTCGCATCATGGATGTGCAGCCAACAAATCTGCAGCAACTGCGTGATGCCATCATGTCCATATGGACCAAAATCTGAGGAATGTTTCCAGCACCTTGTAGAAAGTATGCTACGCAGAATGAAGGCAGTTCTGAAGGCAAAAGGGGGTCCAACACGGTACTAGCAAGGTGTACCTAATAAAGTGGCCAGTGAGTGTATCTATAGTATACGCCTGTGTGTGTGTGTGATCACCCAACTGCCGCCCTGCAATTATATCCAGGTACCCAGCACTGAAGCTGCGTTCACTTGGATGAAGTACCAAAACAGGTCTGTATGAACACTCTCACCACAGGACTTTAGAAAGGTAAGATATGCGGAGAGATAGATAGTATAGGTAATAAGAAAATTGAAAGATGAAGAGAAAGATATAGGGGAGAGGAGATTAGAAAAGAGAAATGGGAGAAATAGAGAGAAAGGGGGGCGACAATGAGAAAAAGGAGTGAGGAGAAGAGGAGAGAGTGAGAAGGGGGTAGCGAAGGAGAAAAAAGTGAGATGGGGAAAAGGGGAGATACTGAGGAAGAAGAGAGACAGGAGACAGAGAAAAAGATGGTAGAGATGAGACAAAAGGAGAGATAAGGAGAAAATGGAGAGTGGGATTAACAGAAAGGATAGGCATGGGGAAAATGGAGATGTAAAGAGAAACAGAAGGAGAGATAAAGACAACGGGGAGAGATAAAGAGAAAGGGGAGAGGTGATGAGTAGAGGTAGGGAGTTCAAGAGAAAAAGATAAAAAGAAATGGCATAAATAGAAATTAGAGGTAAAACACAAGAAATATAATGAAAATACTGTACATATTATTATTATACTTTATTTATAAAGCACCAACAGAATCCGCAGCGCTGTACAAGATGAAAATTTTACAGATAACGACAAGTACAATACAGCAATTGACATACAGATACAGGAGGAATGAAGGGCCCTGTTCCCGCAGGAACTTACAATCTAGGTGGATAAGGGGTGAGAAACAGGAGGTGAGGACTGCGTGGTAGTGAATGATGTTAATGTAGCGAGAAGTTTTGATGTTTATGTCAGTGGTAGGCTACCCTGGAGAGAAAAGTTTTTAGGGAGCGTTTGAAGGAGGGTAGAGTTGGGGAGAGTTGGACAGCACAGTGAAAAGAGTTCCAGAGGGTTGGTGCTGCGCGAGAAGTCCTGTAGGTGGGCATGGGAGGAGGTGATAAGTGAAGATGTAAGGAGCAGGTCATTGTTGGATCTTAGAGGGCGGGCTGGAGTATATTTGCTGATGAAGGAGGATAGGAGGAGGGGAGCGGCGTTAGTGAGAGCTTTGTAGGATAGAGTTAGTATTTTGAATTTACTTCTGCTATGGATGGGGAGCTAGTGGAGGGACTCGCAGAGAGGTGCGGCAGATGCAGAGCGTCGGGTGAGATAGATTAGTCTGGAAGAGGCATTGAGGACAGACTGGAGGGGGGATAGTCAGGAGAGAGGGAGGCCGGTAAGTAGGTTGTTGCAGTAGTCTACACGGGATATTACGAGGGAGTGGATTAGTTATTTTGCGGTGCTGGCAGTCAGGAATGGATGAATTTTGGAAATGTTGCGTAGTTGGTTGTGGCAGGATTTAGAAAGTGATTTGATGTGAGGGATAAAAGATAGGTTTGAGTCTAGGGTCACTTTGATGCAGCAGACTTGTGGTGAAGGAGATATTGGTACCGTCAACAGTGATAGAAAGCTATCTCAATTTTAGAATCTTTCAGTACATCGTAGGGGCTAGAAAATTCTCAAAAAAGAAATTTGCCAAATATTTGTGTTGATTGTGTTGCCTCACAGGTATTTTTCTTTTTTTTTTGGGGGGGGGGGGTTAGGGGCCCCAGTACATTGCTTTGTCTAGGACCTATAATCCTGTTAAGATGGCCCTGGAGTGTCCCTTTAAAGTCAACGGTAATTCAGTTCAACTGAGCAGGTCTTTGAGCATCTCTATCTATATCTGCCATATTTTTCTAGTAGGTGGAAAAGATTTGGAGTTATTATGTTCACAGTGAGCAAGAAGGACACGCAGAAAGAATTAACTGTAACATTTTTATATATGATCTTAATAACTGCCAATTAGACATGGCTATATTAAAAGTGGTCTGAAACCAGTCTCCTGCACTTAGCTATTACAAAGTTTTACCACCTACACTCAGGAGGAGAAAAGGAATATGTTTAGAAAAATGTAAATATGGTGTACTTTAGTCAATACTTTTCACAATTACAAGATTTACAGAAGCAACTTCAGCAGATTAAATGTAATTTCCCAGATGCATAAATATACCATGTAATAATCTATGTATTTAACTCTACATTAAAATGAATTAACCTCTGTTGAGTCTTGTAAATGACCTATTTATTTTTATCCTATGATAATTAAATTTAATAACAGGGTTCACTTTAAGTTTTCAGTGGGAGTTGTAAAAAAATGTCATTTACCATATACTGACCAAAAGAATTATACTGTCCTTTGAATGAAGGAATTTTTATGGTCGTCTTCAAAGATATCCTGCAATATATGATAAGGTAAAGCAGTCAAGGATAAACCCTTATATTATCAGAGATACCAGGATCAGATCAAAGGAGAGCATTATTGCTATTGTGTAACCGTGGACCTTTAAGGATGATAACAAATTATACAGTCATGAAATTATTACATTCCTCTGTTCACAGGTACAAACTAAATAAAAGTAATTTAGCAGCAAACGAAACATTTCAAACCAAAGTGCTTAATGTATGCATTCACAATGCTCTCTTTATATATGTAATGCTCTGTGTCTGCACCCTCTTTAATGATTTACCAGATAATTCATAAGCATTTTGTAATCAAAGTCCAAATGCATATTTAAATAACAGACATGATAGCTAATTTAAGATCCTAGTAATACACAAGAAAACATAAGTATAACATAACTCTAGATAAAGCCAAAGGGTGTTAGGACAAATTTCTGATCAATACAGGACCAGGCCCTGAACCTAAAGGTTCCTCAAAAGGTTGAGGAAAAACTACTGTTCTAAGATGGAAAAAGGGATCGGCAAAGCAACCTGGAAATTACAGACTAATAAGTCTAACATGATTTGTGGGAAAATATTTAAAGGTGTTATTTGTGACTACCATTTCTAGATGTTGTACTACACAATTGACTCATATGTACATGACACCTCATGGAAGTTGGTGCTTATAATAACAAGATAAGGGTTAGATAAAGTAGGTTCTTTAATAGAAAACAGATGCACGTTTAAGGAATTATGATTAAAAAACAAATTTGCTGTGTTACCTTATGGCTGCTAACAAATGTGGAATACCATATAGGTCAGTTGTAAGTTGCTTTGTTTACTTGAATATTATTGACTTGCAAGTTTTACATTTCTATTTGTGTTTATTAAATCTCATAGTGTAGGGTAAAAGTCTAAATTAAAATGGCAGTCAGAAAAATAGCAGATATGATTCAAAGTTGATAAATGCAAAGTAACAAGTTATATTTGATGTTAGTAGGATTGGAGTATGATGTCATTGCTTTGTGGTCAGATCTTAGCTGGAAAAACAAGATATCAAGCATTGAAAAGGGTAATTGTGAAGCACAATATTTCCACAATCATAAGCTTTAGGTAGACCTAATTTAGAATAAACTGAATCGTAAAAAAACCTTGTCAAGAAATCCAAGACTTCAAGGTCTGCAAAATTAATAGAAACTAACTTTACTTTTGTCGAATTCCTGCCTAAATGTAAGTTTAAGTTTAATTATTCAAGAAAACATGTGCCTCACCACCCATGAGAGTGTGTACAGATCAATTAAACACCCATACAATACTGTCTCTGGTGACATTTTCACAGATAGAGCAAATAATATGATTAAAGAAGACGATCATCTAACTAGTGGCACAAGACGTTGGGAGGGGTGGATATCTTCACTTTCATATGCATTGATTGTTTAGGGAAACTGGGTGTCCCTTTAAATGGTAACACCCAAACTTCAAGTCTGACTGGCCTACTGGTTGGCTGCCTACCCTGGGCAACGTCATCAGCTGGCTCATCCATACAGCCAAGCTACAGAATATTAGTTTATGCGGAGGGTATGAAGTAGAGGTGGGGGCTCAGGCAATTATATATTTTAATATTAGATTTTAAATATAATATTAAAACATAATTAAAATATAGAAATGCCTCAACCCAAGCCCCCTCCACCTTTTACTTCATACCCTCTATGTAAATATAATACTAAAATAGATATTTTTCAATGATATGTATTTTAATGTTATATTTATATGGGGGTAACAACTCTAAATGGAGGGAGCTGTTTGTGTGAGGGTATTATATATTGTAAAAATATATTGTAAAAACATAAATACAGCTGGGATTCATGCTTATTTTTCATCTAAACATCCAGATCCTTACATAATTTCAATCTATATAAATCTATAATTGGTGGAATGTTCCAGACCAAACTGCTAAAACTTCGGCTTTTATAGATGTGATCACACTTGCTGATGATCAATTAATCAAGGGCATAAGGTTACAAGCATCTGTCTGCTACTTAGCATCTTAATTCGTATGGAAACAGTAAGGGTATACTTTTTGCACACATGGCTTCTCCATTTTGGCTTTATTTTTGTTGAATAAATCATGACCCAGTGTAATATGTCATCTGTTGTTGTTCATCTAAGGTTGTATTTACATCATTTTAAGACCTACTAAGGAACAGGTGATTATTATGTCCTGATATATAAAACCATAGAATTAAATTAGTGTACTTTCTTTTTCACACCACTGTAGATGGCAAATAGACAATGATAAGGGTTTAGTGATGGGAAAAGTGAGTCTTTATACTTCCTGGTATCCTAGTCATATCTCCGTTGCCAAGGAAGCGAAAGGCAGAGCAGCAGTATACAGAATACTATTGGATAAAGAGATTCCTGGACACTGTGATGTCAGAGGAGACGTGTCTTCCTCAGGTGTCTGTAATTCCATAAATAGAGTACTTGTGTCTGCCATATTGAATGGTGGAATGCAAGCTTTCGTCTGTGGAATGCATGTGTCCGCCATTTTGGTTGGTGGAACACGTGTCCGCCATCTTGTTCGGTGGACACATCCGCAATCTTGGGAGGCAGAGACGCGGATTGATGTGAGGGCTCCTGCGTGGGTTCTGGATGTACCTGGTGTTGCGGGCCCGAGGTCCGTGACAGAAATATGCCAGGATTTGACTGTATGCATGTGAAATTTCCAAGTATCTGGCTGCATAGATGTGAAATAACCATGCATCTGACTGTATAGATGTGAAATATGCATGGATCCAACATTATAAATGTGATCCTGCTGAATGTATGAGAAATATGCAAAGATGAGGCTATACTGATGGGGAAAAATGTATGGATCGTTCTCTATTTGAAAGACGGATGCATGGATTCAGCTATATTTATGTGAAATATGCTTACATACTGTGTGTTGTTAGCTGAATTTTGGCATGCCCGTGGCTGGCAGACTGTTATATATGACCTCTATAATGTTGCAAGGGACAAATAATCTGTTTGAGCAGTTTGGGCAGTCTCCCATTAAAAGCATTGTCCCAGCGAGTCTAGAATTTAATTGTCTTAGAGGTTTTTATTATATAGCATAAAAAAATATTTAGTACAAACTAATTACTAATAACATTACTAAGGATTCTGTATGGTCTAGGATGGGAGGAGATCCAGGCTGGTGACACCATGAGTTACCACACCAACCTTAGTGACGCCACTGATGGATTTATCCTTCTTTTTGGGGGGAACTGTGTAAAATATTTTTTTGTGACTTTACCTAGATGAATAAAATCAGGAATACCTTGTAAGGATTTAAATTAAAGGAGTCCTTTCCCACCTCTGTCCATAATATGAAAATTATACACTTTATGCTCATTTTGGTGATTTCACTTTTGGAAAGAAAATTCTTGCTTGTGAACAAATCACTAACTCATTATGTAAATGTATATTTATATGTACATATTTATCTATACACATGCACACATATAACTGCCTTTTTACATATGTTTATGACTATTCATACGGCCAAAACAAAATCTAAATTGTTAAAAGTCTTTTGTATTTAAAAATCTCTAAAAATCTTTTGTATTTGAGTTTGGCAAGCTGTTGCCTGTAAGCTATTTTTAGATCATTAAAGTCCTTTTCAACAGAACATTTTATTCTGAATGTTTTCTTTTACGCTCAGCAAGCCACATACTCAAAAAGCAATACATTTTTAACAGATTTCCTATGCCTCCAAGCATAGCACCAAAACAATACAGTGCATGCTCATCTGATAACTGGACAACAACAGTTGCAATAACATTTAGTTACTCCTGTTACCGTGAACTAGAATCTAATCGATGGATGCATCTGAACATCTTAGAATAGCTCAACCTGAATAAGAACGATATCAAGAATCCAGGATCCTACTTCTACATGTTCTTCATGTGGCAAATCCATTTAACTTTCTTTAGCCACATGCTGTTAGCATGTGTGCCAGTCAGTTTACAAAATAATAGAATAGTGGCCCTGGCTGCATTAAATAGATGTATTGTCAGTGACTTTTTATACGTGTAAAATAGATTGGTGTGATGGATGCATGGACAAGACCACCAGATATGAAGTAAATTGTGGTGTCAGTTTGACAGCATCAACAATGCCTTGGGTAGCTAGGGTAGGAAGTAGTTGATAGCAATTTTTATGAACATTCCTGTATTTTTGCTACACATGGAACCTTTATGTGTCAGTAATAGAATTTTGTCCCACTCACGTTTGTCTAATGAAATGCTCAAATCCCTCTACCACAGACCCCAAAAGTAAGGCTGTGTATTTAAGTGCCCGGACGCCAGCTGGGCATACAGAAGGGACAATGGGTGAGGCTTTTCCTTGCCCTCAGTACAGAGCTGTTCAAAGGGAGTTAGATCCTGTCATATTTAATTTTGTCTTTGTAAGGTGGTCATGAAATGTTTTAATTGGTGATATAGGAAATGAACACAAAAGAAATTGCCACCCCAGTCGTGGAATCGCCCGGAGGGAATGCCGGGTTACATAAAAAAGGCAGAACGACGCTCGAATATCTCGGCAGACAACTCCTAGAGAGCTGATCCCTCCACATTCAGATTCCTGTTCTGTCTGGCGCTGAAGGGGTTAATTGTTGGTGTCCCAGCAGGAGGAAGCAACGTTTTGCAGGAGTACCCAGTCGGGGTACAGGGCGTATTGTCACACACCGTATTTTCCACTCTGCCCCCCCCCCAGAAATGCCTTATACCCCGTTTGCCACTCTGCCTCCCTGATATGCCATATACCCCCCTATATGCCACTCTGCCCCCCCCCCCTTACCAATGCATCCCAGACTTGTCCCCTGTTCTTCAGACTGGTGTCTAGTGGGGCTGTGCGATGTGCATAGACAACTTCTGCTGCTACCCGGCACTTTCGCTGGGGCTTCTATGAGTGAGCACCGGAAGGTCATGTCAGTGGAGGTTTACAGGCTCCTATAGAGCGCTGCAGGCAATCTGGATCTTAGTCTTGTAGTCAGGCCTCTATTTAAGGTCTGATTATAAGACAACCTTGAATATAAGATGAGCATTTGCTCTGAAAAAAACCTTGTCTTATAATCAAGCAAATACGGTAATATGTGCACCTATATATGATATGTATGCGTAAGAACTAAAGTTGTATGGAAACATTCAATTAAATATTAAAGGTTACCTATGCTATAAAGCTATTTTTATTGTACTCGCCTATTCAAAGGTGTCATAAAATATGAAAAACTGAATATTACATGTGAGATTTCATAGGACAATAAACAGTGTCGCTAGTATTTTACTTGTAGGCCACTCAAAGATTTTCCTAGGGCCAATAGATGGAAGTGCTATGACCTGTAGATGAAGCGTTTGTGGATTAACTCTTTTGTTTTATATACAGTTCTATTCTTTACATTTGTTTTGTTTACTTAGCCCTCCTGTGATGTCCTCTGGAGGTACTAAGATGTGTCAACAGCAAGGTGTTTTTCTTTGGTTGAAAGACAAATGAACCAGATATCAGCCAGATAATATCAGGTTTTGCTTGTGGAAATTAATTTGAAAACTGCACTTGAAGGTCTGCATGTCTCATGGAGGCAAACAATGCATGATACTGATAAATACTGGTAAATACAGTATGTCAATATTTTTGTGCTCACGACACATTCTATATGTCATGTATATGCTGATATAAACAAAATAACTTACATTTGAATACTAGCTGATGTGATCATCATTAAAATCATGATAGCCAATCAAAATGTGTTTACCAACATACAGACAGGTATGCCAAGAAAGCACTTAGATCCAGATCTGCAATCCATCGCTGCACCAATTTTGTGATGTCCGTGTTGCGGGAACAAAATTGTGACATGACTTTTCTAACTTTATATATTAATATTCTTGGATGTTTTATTATAATTGGTCAGCCAGAACTGATAAGAAATTTTTGAATATGGTCATTAAGCTAAAAAGTGCCTTTTAAAGAAATATTAATCAAATCCCATCAGTAAATTATCACCATACATCCAGAGGCATTCATCTGACATTTTCCACAGTTAAACTAGTAGCTAATTCAAATTTGGCTGAATTATTATTCTGCAGGGTAGGTCTCCCCCAAGTGGCTTTTGCAGATTAAGGTATAAACGGCTTACCTTTGTAATTACAAATGCAATTCCCTATAAATGTAAACAACTGAAAATGCATGGAAACCTCACCAGTTTGAGTGCCAATATTTAATTTACTAAAAAAAAAACAATCCCTATATTATAAAGCATTAGCTATGTTCTGATATCTATATTGTAGGTCATGTTTTTTTATAGACAAACCCAAAATTTTATTTTCAGCACATAGACTGAAAATAGGGTTTATTAAACTGGAAAAAGAAAATATTGATGAATTTTATTGAACTTGATATAATGCAAATCAGAAAATCCTGGAAAGCAATGCCAATAGGTAAACAATCAATGAACACAGAGGTACAGTGAAATATTCATCTTTTATATTTCTGCTCCTTTGAAACACCCTTTCCTCCTGTACACACTTTAAATATGTATATCACATCTCCCCTCTCTCTTCTTTCCACCAAGAAATACATATTGGTATTTTCTGATGTTTGTTATCCTGCAAACCATTTACTAGCCCTCCTCTGGACTCTCTCCGATATGTCAATATCCTTCTGGTCTCCAGAGCGGTATATATTACTCTAGGTAAGGTCTGACCAGAGATTTGTAAAGTGGCACAACCTCCTCTCCCTATTTGCTATTAATGCCTCTAGCTATCCAACCCAGCTCCCTGCTTGCTTTTTCAAATACTTTATTGCATTGCATTACCTCTGGTTACCTCTCTTCTGCTATCACTGACAAAAAACAGTACCCCTAATCCTATTCTGCCTTGGGATTTTTAGGTCCCAAGTGCATTATTTTACATTTTTCAACATTAAGCTACATCTGCTACACTCTCTCCAATTTACTGAAATCTGTTTACCAGAAATATCTACCCTGTTTCAGACCTTTGTATGATCAGCAAAAATATATACCTTACCATTAAGACTTTTTGTGATATCACAAATAAAGAATGAAAAGGTATGGGTCCCAATACCAATCCTAGAGGTACCCCACTAGTAAAAAGACCCTTATCTGATTATATCACCATTAACTACAACCTTTATTCTCCTGTCACTCAACTATTGCCATGCCATTCAACTATTTTAATATCCAATTATTTTGAGTCTGCTAGGAGAGACAGTGCCAAATACCTCACTGGAATCGAGATAGCTTATATCCACTGCTCCTCCCTGGTCTATTATTTTAATTAGCCAGTCAAATAAAGAGTTTGACTAGAAGTCCCTTCAGTAAACCTATGATGTTTTGGATTTAGCAGACCATTTATATCCAGGTAACTAGCAGTCCTTTCCTTTGAAGAATGGTTTCTTCTAAATTCCCATTTACTGACGTAAGACTTAATGGTCTGTAGTTGGCCAAGCCGTCCATGGCACCTTTTCTGTGAAGTTGTTCTAAAGTTACTAACCTCCAATCTACTTGAGCTACTCCTATGTCCACAGTGACTGGTTAAGTAAGACACTACGAACTACGAAGCTCCTTTAATAAATAGCTGATATTTTATTTCAGATTCCTCAGAGAACATCTTTTAGTGTTTATTAATGGTGGCACATTGTTTAAAAAAAACATGTAGATGTGGTAAATACTTTTTTTCCAACATTTTTGGAATACACTTTTTATTGAGGGAAAAAAAAGAATAATGATAAGAACTTGTTCCTTTACCTTGCTTGGCCTGTTTTGTTATTGACACTGCCTATTGTATATATAGAACCAAATCAATGAACAAAGACAATCTATGCTATTAATACTGACGCAATTTGGGGGCTCACCATGCAGTTGTATATGCAAATAAGCCTTTTCAAAGGATAATAATATGCATACTTGATGCCACACACGGAGAACGAGCTACTTCCAAAACCCAACTTTCCCTGAAATCTAAATATTTGATTGCAGTGCTTTCCAGCAGTACTTTTCAGGTTTTACAAAGGCATCCTAGATACTCTTTTGGTGATCAATCCACTTTAGGGTTTATGTACTAAATGGTGACATGTGTAGGTGATTTGAGCTGACAATCAGCATTTCATTTTAATTGTTGACATTTTTAAAATTCACTGTAGAGGAAATCACTGTGCAAACTGCAATACAATTTAATATCTGTATTTACACTTATCTGTATGCACACCTTTATAAGCACAATATAAATCATCTGTAGATAGTGTTGTGGAAACACTGTTTAATTCCACATGCTGGGTATTTGATGTTATGGCAAGTGATATTTTAGATAAATCCCAGGATAACTTTCTTTAAAATGTTTTATCACTCAGCAAGTAAGCATTACTTTTTAATTTAAAGCAAACGTCTCTCCATCATAAAGCCATCACATTAGAATATCTTATTCTCAACTGAGTATATAAATATTTCATCAGCAGAAATGCCTTTAAACAGTTTAAAACTTTTTTTGGAAATGTCTTGTCACGTTCTACCATTTTCTTGCATACACGTCAATGTTGACAGGTACTTTAAAGTCAAAGGTTATATGTTTTCCCTCAACCCGTTTACACAATCGCCAAAATACTTTCGCTCTCCCACAGTAAGTTTTGGCACATTTATAGACACATTCTAATGTGAAACAGTCACACCCATTCTCAAGGTGTAACTCACGCAATACTATTGCCTTTATTGGCTTACCCCAACAAAAGTTCAGGAAAGGAGTCTAGGAGTTAAAATGTCCATCTTATACCTACAGTATGTCATAATCTGTTCACGATTATACTGCATTTGTAGAATTCATTTCAGGGTGGAGATTGACAAAACAGAATAGACAAACCTAAAAATACCGTACATTTATACCAAGTTTTAAACTATTCCAAGGCAACAATGAAAATGTGACAAAAGCTGGAATATACCAAAAAATAGTTTATTGAGAAATCTGCAAACAAATTTGGATTAAACACAATAAAGAGAAACCAAATAAAATTATGATGGAGATGAACAAATTATAAATAACACATAGGCCCACATAGAAGAGCAGCGTGTAGCCGTTGTGTTGCACCTCATTATGACACTTCAAGAGTTAAAACATTGCCATTTTGCAGTTCCCATACAACTTGCAGTCTTCAAACCTTACCTATTCCCATCTGCTTTTTGTGACCAAGTGTGCTGGAGACAATTTCCATTGAGCTTGAAACCCAGCAGACAATGTAGCTGTTGCTTAATAAATACAGATGTCTACATTGTATGCCAGGTGCATGCCAAAATCTGGACATTCAAAGACTGCTCTTCCGTTTCATGTAATTTGTCATAACACAACACAATAAAACATGTAGAAAAAGTGGTAACAATGAAACAAATGCATGTCAACATAACCTACATAGCACAATACCCACACTGTTTGTGGGGAAATGTCTTGACTCTTTGCGGAAGATGATCATAAGCTGAATGGTCCTTTTACAAACAGAAATAGAGGCTGACAATGGTGTCAGAGACCCAGTAGCCAGATGTAGCTGCTGAATTACAAGACAGAATCTACACTGATTACTGAGCGGCCAAAACCACTGTAACTGCTTAACATATTCTTCTCTCCTCTTTCCTGTAGCCTGTTACAAAGAAAAGAAAACAAACAGTCTTAAAAGTGGACAATCACAATCCGGATGACA
Organism: Sceloporus occidentalis; assembly: GCA_023333645.1. Taxonomy (NCBI): domain Eukaryota; kingdom Metazoa; phylum Chordata; class Lepidosauria; order Squamata; family Phrynosomatidae; genus Sceloporus; species Sceloporus occidentalis. Next base: position 46,932 of record JALMGF010000033.1, read on the forward strand.
CCAATTTCAAAGTAAAAATAATTGCTTAAACATTATAAAGAAACATAAGACTAGTGGACTATACCATACTCAGAGAGAACCTAATTACGGAATAGGAAACATAGCCACATCTGTATGTTTGTGAGCAGGGCTCCCTTTACCTAATGTATCGGTTTGTCTTAGTATGTTAACTTTAGTATTGTCATACATTTTGATTGTATATGCTATGTATACCTAAATCGGAGGACTCCCCAATGTCAAAACTGCATGTGCTGTAAGAAAACTAAACTGTTGGCGCTATGTAAATAAAGGATGATAATATGCTTTATTTTTGCAATGGGTTAAGTATACATTAAAAAATAACTTCAGAATGTGTCTATATTATTCTTTAGGTTTCATTTCAGTGCAGGAAGGTGGGAATTAATACATTTATTGAAATAATAGCAACATGCATTTTTACTTTGTGCTCCAGTAAATCATATACACACTTTTTGTGACTTACATACCAACAGCAAACCATACAGTCTCCACATTGTCCCTTTGGGTAGTGAAGACATGTGCTAATGCAGTTTTCATACTGGGCTCCCAAACCCCAAAACAAATAATTCCAGTGTTTGTGTGATTAAACATATAAAATATTTGTTTACCACTGAAATTGTATTTGTTTTGGGGTTCGAGAAACCCCGACATATTTAGTTATACACTGCAGCCATCATAGGTATTTTATTGCATATAGTAGCCAGATGTCATCTTATACTTTTTTTTGCATGCAAGTGCACAGAGGATCCTTGTTATGCTTTTGCTCTCTTCGCTCAAGCCCCAGGCTCCTTGACTTGCGGGCAATGTGTTCAGGTGAACAGATCTCCTGCTCATAAGGGAGGGTAGAGATAGCTGAAAGAGCATTATGAGCATTATCTAAGGGGTTGGCTGAGGATGATGGGAGATGTAGTCCTGCAGCAGCTGGAGGGCCGCAGGTTGGACGCCCCTGTACTAAAGAGACTCCCTGTGCACCCATTGGTTTCAAACATGTCAGACATTTTTTTTCCAGCATGCTAGCTAACTGATCTCACAAAAGATTTTTCCTTGGAAAGTTGTCTTACTCTCCTCAAATAGATGTTCCATTGACTAAATACGCTGCTGATGCTATTTTGTGAACATAGACATACATACATACATACATATATATATATATATATATATATATATATATATATATATATATATATATATATACACACACACACACACACACACACACATACTACAGCAGTAGATCAAATACTTGTATCCATTTAAAAGGTTAACAGGAATGTATAAGTACAAACTAACCTGCAGGAAGCCCGAGGGGAATAAACTGCTATTACAAAAGAAAAGATTACAAAGAACCAAAAAAAAATAATCCAAAAAACATTATTAAATGGGTGCAGCTTCATTATAGTGAGCAAATACTTGCCAAAAAGAAAAAAAGCAGTGGGAACCACTGCTGCAAAGTTACAAACAATTTATACAAGGGAGTTCATACAAGGGAGAGCTGGGACAATCCAGTGTGCAATGTTGTGCAAAGAAGGAGTATCAATCCAACTGGAGGGCTTGTGAGTCACTACTTACTAAATGCAAAGCTTGTTACTACCTGTCTAGAATAGTTTTATAGCACTGCAGACTACATAATTAAAATGGAAATCACAACATAATCACATAAAAAAATACATAATATTGTCAAGATACCCCCCCCCCCCCCCAACACATGCCAGTATTACATCTCTTCTAAATACTACTGCCCAAATCAAGACACCCCTATGGGCGGGGGCTTTGGTATGGTTGGAGGAGGGTGTAGTGTTGGGGCCAGAACAATGGATTTACTCACCCAAACACTCAGACTACCACACACACCCATATCCAATCACTAAGACATACACAGAAACCCATACATACATTAACATACCCAGAGACACAAACACTTACATACCCAGATACATACATGTCCACAATAACATACAGACAAACCCACAAACTATCATACCCAGACACACATTCAAACACACTCAAGCCACTCACCTTGCCTAAGCAAGCACTGTACACTAACACACATACAGAACTGTGCACTGATACTCCCCTCACACACACACACACACACACACACACACACACACACACACTACTGACACACAAAGTCTTACACACACTTATTCTAACCCTGTATACGGAAACACACATTTCAATCCTGCACACTAATAACCACAGCAACACACACTATAGATAGACTGTGAAAATCCCCTACGAACCCTTGCCCGTACACACAAACATATTGACTCACACTTGCCTTTACAGCCAAGCGCTAACCTCCCCTTACATACACACATTCTAAATAGAAAACGCTCTCTCCCCCCTCTCATTATCCCTTCTTATTTTCTTCTCCAATCTCTTTATCTATCTCTACCCTCCCTTATCCCTATGTCTCTTATTTCATATTATATCCTTCTATTTCTTACTTTATCTCTCCTTTCTTTACACCCCCTCCCCAAGTTAATTCTTATTTCTTTTTTAGCTCTCCCCATCTTTTACTTTTATCCCTCTGCTTCTTTAAGTCCTGTGCCACAGGCTGTAGTGGTAGGGCAAGGTCTGTTCCTTCAGACGCCTGCTTCAGCACATCTTCAGGGCTTCCATGCTGAGGAACTGGCATATGACATCATACTGCAGCGCTCAGCATCAATTGCCTGCACACAGTGTTAGAAATCCCTGAAGCAGAAGCAGATAGAGGGAGATCCGTGATCTCCTCCAACCAGCCCAACCAACTGCCAATTTTCTTGGACATGTTCCGGGAGACCAAAGTACTGGGACAAGCTCCCAAATCCTGGGACTGTCCTGGGGAAATCAGGACTATTGGCAAGTATACACAAGGGAGCTGTGATTAAGGCCTGTCCTGCAAAAGAAAAGACCCCAATGAATTTTACAGTTCACTGGGAGGCAAGGGGAGATCTACTGATCTCGCTAACATCCCATGATTACCACTATGATTTCATACCTGGGAGCTCCCATTCACAAGAAAGGGTGCTTGTGTCTGGGTTAAGGAGGTAGTGATAGAGATACTTA